>JAVCKT010004910.1:0-13794 GCA_032273925.1 Rhynchotus rufescens
CGGGCGCCGCGGCGCAGCCCGAGCCGGCGGCGCCCGCCGACAGGCACCCGTCGCCCGCCAGGAACCTCCGGGCTGCGGAGCCCAGCAGGACCCCGGGCGCTGCCCCGGAGAAGAAGCCGCCGGCCGAGGAGAAGCCACCGCCGAAGCTTCCCGTCGAGCCCCCCAAAGCTGCCGAGAGCGCCGCGCCGAAGGGGAAGAGCCCGGCCGCGAAAGCCGAGGCGGAGAGCAAGGAGAGCCGGGCGCCCAGCGAGGCTCCGAGGGCCAAGGAGACAGAGGTGGGTGCTCCGACCCTGCCCGCGGCGCTCCGAGCTCCCCTGAGCACCCAGGTTTGTGCGGCCGTGGCCTCACGCTGCGGTGGCCACGGGGTCCTCAGGGCATCGGGCGCTGGGCAGGGCTGGTCGCGGGTGAATCCCGTGGCGATACTCAGGTGCCCGGGGTTTATTGGCAAGCGGAATGAAAACCATTTAATTGAAACTGTTAGGCTTGCAAAAAAAATAAAAGCTTTTAGGGAGGCAGAACACCTCTGGTTCAGAAGGATTTCAAAGGCTAGATAGGAAACGCTCCTTTTTATTACATGAATTTGGGCATTGGGCTCCGACAGTCTTTTGCCTCTTGTTTTACAGGGATAAAGGGCATTTGGGTCTTGTCAGGATGTGAAAAGCCTGTTTTGGGCAAAGCATTCCTTGCTGCTGTTGCGGGAGCGGGCGTTTCTGTGAGCGCTCTGTTCCGCCCGCCTTGGGTTCTGCTGGTTGGCGCTGGTGGAGGAGCGAGCGCGGAGCCCGGTGCCCGAAGCTCCCCTGCCGACTTCAGGGCTTGGAGCCATAAACACCCCGAGATTCTCAGCTGCATTCGGAGCCTTACAGGCCTCTAAATAGGCAGATAGTCAAAAATCAATATTTCCAGCAGACAGCCTTTTAGTATTAATTATAAGCGGCGTTAACACTGGCGGAGCTCAATTCCTGAAACCAATTTATGAATTGGTAGCTCACGGATATTCCCACCCGGATAATCCGATACCACTGAATGCCCCCTCGGGGTGGGTTAAACGGCTCCTACCCTCTGGAGAGCGTTTGCTTTTGCAGCAGCTGCTCGGAGCATCGCCTGCGATGCGCTTTTCCCGGCGCTCCAGCGCGGCGCCCAGAAGCCCTTAGCAGGGACTAGGAGCCTTTGGGGTGGGCAGGATCTGCCGGGAAGCGGCAGCGGGATCGGGCGGGCGCCCGTGTCGGCACGCGGCTCCTCGCCTACGCTCCCCGTGACACACCGGGGCCACTTGGCACGTTCCCAAGGAGCCCGTTGGAGATGTCTCCTGTAGCCCTCAGCCCTTCTGCTTGCTCCCGAGGCATCCGCTCCCCAAGACGCGCATGGAGCAGCTGTCGGAGCCCACGGGGCAGGGAGCAGCTGTCGGAGCCTACGGGGCAGGGAGCAGCTTTCGGAGCCCACGGGGCAGGGAGCAGCAGTTGGAGCCCACGGGGGAGAGAGCAGCCTTCGGAGCCCACAGGGCAGGGAGCAGCTGTCAGAGCCCACGGGGCAGGGAGCAGCTTTCGGAGCCCATGGGACATGGAGCAGCTGTCAGAGCCCATGGGGCAGGGAGCAGCAGTTGGAGCCCACGGGGCAGGGAGCAGCTGTCAGAGCCCACGGGGCAGGGAGCAGCATTTGGAGCCCACAGGGCAGGGGGCAGCATTCGGAGCCCACAGGGCACAGAGCAGCCTTCGGAGCCCATGGGGCAGGGAGCAGCTGTCGGAGCCCATGGGGCAGGGAGCAGCTGTCAGAGCCCATGGGGCACGGAGCAGCTTTCGGAGCCCACGGAGCAGCTGTCGGAGCCCACGGGGCAGGGAGCAGCCTTCGGAGCGGACGGGCGAAGCAGGCGGCATCCTTGGCCCACGAGCGCAGCCGCTCTCGGCAGCACCACGGGGCTGGCGCCCTGGGCTGCTCCTTGCTGTGCGTGCAGCCTCGAGAAGAAACCACCCAAGGGGACCCCTGCAGATGTTGGGTGTCCTAGGAGAGCTCCGGGGCAAGCGGGAGGCCCCAGGCCCGGCCCGGCCGCTTAGCGCTTGGCTCGTTTCCCCACCTTAGGGCAGTGAGGTGCTATTTGAGACGCCGGCGGAGTCACCTTCCCCGTGTCCCTGGGGACTCCAGGCGCGCGGGAAGGAGTCGAATGACACCTGTAGCGGGCAGCAGGTCACCCTTGCTGCGCTCCCGCGGGCACCGGCTCCTCGTGCTTCCCTCTGCCGCCCCGGGCTCCCTGGCGCTTTGCAGGGCAGCGAGTCCCGCGCGGCGCCGCCGCACCGGGCCCCAGGGAGCAGAGCAGAGGAGCAGCTGCGGCCGGCGCCTTGGGCGCCCCGGGGCAGGGCTAACCCGTTGCTTTGTCTTGCCCGCAGGAAGCAAGCAAGCCTTATCCCCCCGACCTGTCTCGCAGCCCGCAGAGCCTGAGCGACACGGGCTACTCGTCCGACGGCATCTCCAGCTCGCAGAGCGAGATCACGGGCCTGGTGCAGCAGGAGGAGGAGAAGCTGAGCGGCACCGGCCTGGCCGAGCAGAGCCCGCCCAGCCCCTCGGAGCTCACCAAGCTGGAGAGCAGCATGCGGCCCCTCCTGGAGGCCAAGGGCGCCTCGCAGGAGGCCGGCGAGCGCGGGAAGGGCTACGCCGAGCTGCGGGAAGAGCAGCGGCAGCGGCAGCGCCCGCGGTACCTCTCCATCACCCCGGAAGCCTTTGATTCCGACGAGGAGCTGGAAGACATCCTGGAGGAGGACGAGGACTCCTTGGAGTGGGAGAACCAGCGGGAGCAGAGGGAGAGCATGGAGTCGTCAGACGAGTTCGGCAGCAAGCTGCGCCACGACTACGTGGAGGACAGCAGCGAGGGAGGCTTCTCGCCGGTGCCGGGCAGGCCCGCGGGCAGGGAGGCCGAGGTGACGGACGAGGAGTTCATGCGGCGGCAGATCCTGGAGATGAGCGCCGAGGAGGACAATCTGGAGGAGGAGGAGGAGGAGGGCTACAGTCACCTCCAATACAGCGTGGCCAAAGCGGGGCCGAAGCCCGAGGCGGAGAAGAGCAAAGAGCCTCCGCCGGCCAAGCGGCGCCTGCCGCACGGCTCCGGCAGCCTCTACAAGGAGGAGAGGAAAGAGCTGGACGCGGCCGAAGGCGACGACGTGAGCACGGCCCAGGGCGGCCTGAGGCGCTTCAAGACCATCGAGCTGAACAGCACCAACGGCTACAGCAGGGACCTGGAGGGGAGGCAGGAGGCGGACGCCAGCCTGGACAGGGAGCCCGAGCTGGAGATGGAGAGCCTGACGGGCTCGCCGGAGGAGCGCTCCCGGGGCGAGTACTCGACCTCCACCCTGCCGGCCACGACGCCCAGCTACACGTCGGGCACCTCTCCCACCTCCATCTCCTCGCTGGAGGAGGACAGCGACAGCAGCCCCAGCCGGAGGCAGAGGCTGGAGGAGGTGAAGCAGCAGAGGAAGGCTCGCCACCGCTCGCACGGGCCGCTGCTGCCCACCATCGAGGACTCCTCCGAGGAGGAGGAGCTGCGGGAGGAAGAGGAGCTCCTGCGGGAGCAGGAGAAGATGCGGGAGGTGGAGCAGCAGCGCATCCGCAGCACGGCGCGCAAGACCAAGCGCGACAAGGAGGAGCTGCGGGCCCAGCGGAGGCGCGAGCGCTCCAAGACGCCGCCCAGCAACCTGTCGCCCATCGAGGACGCCTCCCCCACGGAGGAGCTGCGGCAGGCGGCCGAGATGGAGGAGCTGCACCGCTCCTCCTGCTCCGAGTACTCGCCCTCCGTCGACTCGGAGGCCGAGAGCTTCGACACCATGGCCTCCAAGCTGTACAAGTCGGGCAGCGAGTACAACCTGCCCGCCTTCATGTCGCTCTACTCGCCCACGGAGAAGGCAGAGGGCGGCTCCAGCCAGCCCGCCAGCAAGCCCCTCAAGAGCGCCGAGGAGGCCTACGAGGAGATGATGAGGAAGGCAGAGCTCATGCAGAAGCAGCAAGGGCAGCAGGCCCAGCAGGGCACCTCGTACGGCGGGTACCAGCAGCTCGGCTACCGCGGCGCTGAGGCCCAGAGCTCGTTTGAGTACCGCTACCTCGACGAGTACAGGTACGATGGCGGCACCGGGCACCCCGCGCAGCCCGACTACCAGGGCGGGCTCTCGAAGGCGGGCACCGTGTACGACGAGATCCTGCAGACGTCGCAGAGCATCTCCCGCATGCACCAGTCCTCCTCGCTGGACTTGGCTCTCGAGCAGCAGGAGAAGAAGAAGGGGCAGGACGAGGCCCTCGCGTACCAAGAGAAGCGCTTCCTCCACGCCGAGAGCGCCTACGCCGACCTGCTCAAGCAGAACGGGGGGCCGCTCACGCCCGGCACGAGCCCCACGCAGCTCTCGGCGCCCGTCTCCTTCTCGGCCTCGGACGGCGGCGCGGGCAAGGTCATTCCCGACGTGCGGGTCACGCAGCATTTTGCGAAAGAGGGGCAAGAGGCGGCCAAGCTGCACGGCACCACGGCCGGCCCCGCTGCCAAGGCCGCCACCGCTCCTTACACCTACGGCAAGGGCGCCAGCGCGGCGGCCGCGCCGCGGGTCTACGGCTCTCCCGCTCCGAGCGGCCCCGAGGCAGTGCCTGCACCACCCAGGAGCTACAGCCCCGCCAAGAGCTCGGTGGGCTACGGCGCGCAGACCGAGGACGCGGGCCGGGGCAAGGGCGCCGCCGAGGCGAGCGTGCAGACGGGCAGGGAGAAGCCGCAAGCGGCGAGCGAGGGCAAGGCGCCGCCGCACGCGCCGTACCCCTTCTTCAAGAGCTCCAGCCCGCCGCTGTCCCCCACGTCGCCCACGCAGAGCCCCACGCGCACCGTCCCCAGGGCGCCTCCAGCGGCCAAGTCCACAGCGGAATTCTCCACGCAGACGCAGGGTCCCCTGGGCCCCTCGGAGGCGCCCGGCGGCGGCGCGGCGCCCACGGTGGCGCAGGGCACGCAGACGCCGCAGGGCGCCGCCTCCCCTCGCCTGGCGCGGCAGCCCTCGCAGGAGGCGCCCGCGCCGCTGGCCGCCGACGCCTCCAGCCAGACGCGGGCGGGCGGCGACTCAGCGTCTCCCGACGGCTCGCCGAGCCGCCCGCCCACCGTGCACAGCTACAGCCAGACGCTGGAGCAGGAGCTGCCGGGCGCCTACGGCAAGGCGCAGCCCGCCAAGGAGCCCCCGGCGGGCGGCCCCAAGGGGCCCGTCGCCGCGGGGCTCTACGCCTGGGGGGCGCTCCCGGCCGAGAACATCTCCTTGTGCCGCATCTCCTCGATCCCCGGCACGTCGCGAGTGGAGCCCGGGCCCAAGGCACCGAGCACCAACGCCGTGGACTTGCGCACGGCTATCAAGTCAGCCCCCATCATCATAACGGACCAAGGCATGGACCTCACCTCCTTGGCTACGGAGACTAGGAAGTACTGCCTCACTCTGGACCAAATCCCAAGCAGACAGTCCACGGCCATCCAGCCCTTAATCATCAACCTCAACGCCCAAGAGCAGCCGCACGCTGTCCTCGCGGCGGCCACCAGCGCCACCGTCGCCATCGCCTCCCCGCTGCTCCTCTCGCAGCCGAAGCAGCCCGTGGTCTACGGAGACCCTTTCCAGAACAGGATGGACTTCGGGCAGGGCGCCGGGAGCCCCGTGTGCCTGGCGCAGGCGAAGCAAGTGGAGCAGGGCGTGCAGACGGGCGCCTTCCGAGCGAGCGGCACCGCCGCACCCGGGAAGGCCGAGGCGGCCGCTCCGCAGCCGGCCAAGTTCGCGAGGTACAACCTGCCCAGCCAGATGGCACCTCTGGTGAAGAAGGACGTGCTCCTCGCGCAGAGCGCCAACGCGCAGAACGTGCTCGGCATGAGCAGCGTCGCGCAGGCGTTCCCGCCGGAGCCGAGCTCGGAGCTGTACCGCGCCGTTCCGGTGGAGCTGAAAAGCCAGAGCCCCCTCATGGCGTTGGGAGGCAAGAAATCCCAGGTGATGATGGTGCAGGTGGAGGACGTGGCAGCCGGCCCCGTAACCAAAGTGGTCAAAGAAGAGCCGCCAGGCAGCGTGCTGGACCTCACGGGCATGAAGTCCGAGAGCCAAGTGGCCTGCTGCGACGTGGTCTACAAGTTCCCCTTTGGCAGCAGCTGCACCGGAGCTTTCAACCCCTCTTCCAAGATGCCGGAGAAGAAAGGCGGGGACGCGGTGCCCGTCAGGAAACCCGGCGGCCCCTACTACGGGAGCAAGGAGGCCGAGGGGCCGGAGGCGTTCCCGTACCGGGAGCAGCCGGCGCTCTATGAGGAGCACAAGTTCTACCCCGCGGGCATGTTCGGCAGGCTCTACTCCTCCATGTCGGACACCAACCTGTCCGAGATGGGGATGAACTACTACCCCACCAAGGGGGATCAGCCCTTCCACGGTGCCGCCGGCGACGCCGCTGTCGATTTGAGCACCATGAAACATTCCTACAGCATCAGCTTCACGGAAGGCGGCTTCCTGGGCCACGGCGCGCAGTACGGCTCCTTCTCGGACCTCCGCCAGCCCTCGGAGCTGCTGAGCCACCCGCTGCCCATGAGACGCTACAGCTCGGTGTCCAACATCTACTCCGACTACCGCTACTCGCCGCGGGGCGAGCCGGCCAACCTGCAGGAGTCCAGCCTGGCACACTACAGCGCCACGACGGCGCGCGAGATCAGCCGCATGTGCGCGGCGCTCAACTCCATGGAGCAGTACGGGGGCCGGCACGCCGCCGGCGCCGACCTCCTGCCGTACGGCCCCGGCGCGCTCAACGCGGGGCCGGCCGGTGGCGGCAGCGGCGTCTCGGCGCCGCGGGCCGGCGCGCCCGCCAAGCCGCCCGCCATGTACAACCCCAGCTTCCCGGAGGCGCGCCAGGCCCCGGGCGGGCTGCCGCACTACGGCGTCTCCGCCGCCCGCCTGGGCGCCGCGCGGCAGGCGTTCCCGTCGGGCGCCACCGTGCGCGCCGCCGACGGCATGATCTACTCCACCATCAACACGCCCATCGCCTCCACGCTGCCCATCACCACGCAGCCGGCCTCGGTGCTGCGGCCCCTGCTGCGTGGGCTCTACCGGTGCTACGGGCCGGGCGGCCTCGCGGCCGTGCCCCTGGCCAGCCTCACCAGGGTGCCCGTGGTGACGCCGCGCATGCCGCTCCCGGCGCAGGGCTTCTACCGCTACCCGGCGCCCGGGCGCTTCCCGGCCGCCTCAGCGCCGGCCGTGATGGAGACGCCCGTGTACCTGGGGAAGCCCGTGAGCACCGCGGCGGGCACCGTGAGCGCCGTGGCCAAGGCTCCCGGCACTGTGGGGCCGCAGAGAGCGGAGGCTGCCCGGGAAGAGGGGCCAGTGGCAGGCGCCAAGGAGAGCGTCCAGGCGGCACCGGCGGCGGCCGCCGTTCCCAAGGCCGAGGCAGCTCCGGCCGCCGGGCCGGCTCGCGACGAGAGGGAGCGCGAGGAGGAGCGGCAGCGGAAGCAGCAGGAGCACGTGCTGCAGCTGGAGCGGGAGCGCGTGGAGCTGGAGAAGCTGCGGCAGCTGCGGCTGCAGGAGGAGCTGGAGCGGGAGCGCGTGGAGCTGCAGCGGCACCGGGAGAAGGAGCAGCTGCTGGTGCACCGCGAGCTGCAGGAGCTGCAGTCCATCAAGCACCAGGTGCTGCAGCAGCAGCAGGAGGAGCGCCACGCGCAGCTGGCCCTGCAGCGCGAGCAGCTGGCGCAGCAGCGCCTGCAGCTGGAGCAGATCCAGCAGCTGCAGCAGCAGCTGCAGCAGCAGCTGGAGGAGCAGAAGAGGCAGAAAAGCGCCTTCGCCGGCGAGGCCGCCGCGCGCCTGCCGCCAGCACCCGACGGCGCCGCCGACGTGCAGAGGAGCCTGCCGCCCAACGGGCAGTTCTGGGCGCCGCCGGGCCAGGCCTTCGTGGGGGCACCGGGCGCGGGGCAGGAGGCGCCCGCCGGCCCGCGCTACCCCGGCCTCCCGCGGCCGCTCAGCAGCTCCGCCTCGGACATGTCCTTGCAGGCCGAGGAGCCCTGGGAGGCCGGCCGCGGCATGAAGAAGCGGAACTCGATGCCGCGCCTGCGCGACGCCTACGACAAGGAGGTGGTGGTGAAGAAGATCGCGGACAGCAGCGTGCAGACGGACGAGGAGGACGGCGAGGAGCGCTACCTGCTGTCGCGGCGGCGACGGCCGCGCCGCAGCACCGACTGCAGCGTGCAGACGGACGAGGAGGACAGCGGCGAGTGGGAGCAGCCCGTGCGGCGGCGGCGCGCGCGGCCCTCGCGGCACGCCGACGCTGAGGGCAAGCCGGAGGGCGCCGCCCGCGGCACGGCCAGCGTGGGCATCCAGACCATCAGCGACTGCTCCGTGCAGACGGAGCCCGACCAGCTGCACCGCGTCTCGCCCTCCATCCACATCACCACCCACGACCCCCGCGTGGAGATCGTCAAGTAC
This sequence comes from Rhynchotus rufescens, assembly GCA_032273925.1. Taxonomy (NCBI): domain Eukaryota; kingdom Metazoa; phylum Chordata; class Aves; order Tinamiformes; family Tinamidae; genus Rhynchotus; species Rhynchotus rufescens. Next base: position 8,430 of record JAVCKT010004910.1, read on the forward strand.
ATCTCGGCGCCCGAGAAGACGCAGCGGGGCGAGAGCCTCGCTTGCCAGACGGAGCCCGAGGCGCCGCCGCCACCGCCGGGCATCGTGGTGCCCCAGCTCACTGTGCCCACCACCATCACGCCCTACTCGGCCAACCTGCAGATGGGCAGCGCCGGGCCCCTGGACCCGCACGCCGTCCGCCAGCCCACCCTGGGCAAGTTTGAGAAGAAGAAGCCGGACCCGCTGGAAATCGGCTACCAGGCCCATCTGCCCGGCGACTCCCTCTCGCAGCTGGTGACGCGGCAGCCGCCCAGGTCCCCGCAGGTCCTCTACTCGCCCGTGTCCCCGCTCTCCCCGCACCGCCTGCTCGAGTCCTCCTTCGCAACCAGCGAGCGGCTCAACAAGGCGCACGTGCCGCCGCAGAAGCACTTCACGGCAGACCCGGCGCAGCGCCAGCAGAGCCTGCCGCGGCCCATCAAAACCATGCAGCGCTCGCTGTCCGACCCCAAGCCCATCAGCCCCACGTCGGAGGAGGCCGGCAAGGACAGGTTCTCCCTGTACCAGCACCCGCTGCTCCCGGGCAGCCAGGTAAGCGAGCTCGGGGAACCCGCTCGAGTGCTCTCGGGCGAGCAGCAGCATCAGCCCCAGTCTTTGCCGGTGGTGATGGTGCTGAAGGGAGCAGGAGGGTCCTGGCACGGGGAATTGCCCCAGTGCTGCCTTCTGCCCTTTGCCTGGGCAGGATTTTCTGCACAGCCGGGGCAGCACCAGGCTTGGGCCCTCGCCTGGTGCTCCCGGACCTCGGGTCGCCCGCAGCCAGGAGAGCCTGGAGCTGCGGTGGGTGCCAGGGGCAGGGCGCTGGGGCCCTGTGTGGAGCACAGGGGAGCAGTTTGGGGCGGTGCAGCCCATTCTGGTGAGGGAGCTACGCGGGCAGCACTGGCAGAGAAGGGTGCACGGATCCGGGTCTTCCCACCAATTCCTCGGTGCCTGGGGGAGCCGACCGGCAGCCCCTCCACATCCCTTTGGGGTTCAGTGGCACTAAGTGGCCATTGAAGGAGGACTGCAGAGAGGTGACTGGAGACGGGCTGGCTTTGCAGGCTTGGATCTGCCGGCCGGAGGTAGCCAGAGGCGCTGAAATCCCTGGCAAGCAGCAGGAAGGGAGGAGCTCATGGAGGCTCTGGAGGAAAGGCAGCCTGGGCACCCCGGCACGAGCCCTTCCCCTCCCAGGGCTGAGCCAGGGGCTGGTTGCCGCTCCCATGCCCAGAGGCTGCCAGGCTCAGTGCTCCCAGCATCATCCCGGTGCCAAGCTCCGTGCCGACGCGCTCTCCTTCTGCTCGCCTTGGTCCTCTACCCGGCGCCAGCGAGCAAAGACAGAGTAAAACCACTAAAAGCAGAGCAGCCCCTTTGCGGGCTGGACCGCGGTGGAGCCTCTTGGCCCGGCTTCTCAACGCAGGGAGCAGGTTGTGCCCAGGTTCCCGGCCCTCCCTCTTGCGTGCTCCGCAGCAGGAGAGTGTCCGGCGAGGAGTCCCCTGCCCGTCCCCGTGCAGCCCAGCCCGTGCCTGGCTCCCCGGGGCAGCCGCGTCCCGCGCCGGAATAACCTTCCTCTTGGAGCGCAGCTCCAGGAGGCCCCAGAGGACGTTTCAGTCTCGTTAGTGCTCCAGCAATTAATGTTTTCCAGGGCTGGCTGCCTGCAGCAGCGGGTGGCAGCCTCCAGGCACGTCCTGGTGCTCCGAAATCCTCGCGCCGGTGGCCGAGCAGTGGGGCGGATGGCAGCGTGTCACAGGGATGCTCCTCCAGCCCCGTGCCAGCTCCACACCGTTGGGCTTGCCACGTCTCCACGAGCACAAAGGAGCCTGCAGCTCCTTCGCAGGGGCTTTTAGCTGCCCTTGTTCCCTTTTCCTACCCCAAAGAACAAAACCGATGCAAAGTTTTAGCCTTCTCCCCACGCCGAGACCGCCCCGCCAGGCACCCACCCCAGGTACGAGGGTCCCTGCGAGGCCTCCAGGCCTTGGCCATGATTTGAGCGCAGAGAACGCCCAAAAACCCCTTTCTGCAGCAAATTTGGCTGCGATTCGGGAGGAAAATGCCCGGCACCGAGTGTGTCTGGGCAAGGGGTACGTCGCAGAGCTTCCAGCTTGGCCGCCGCTCGGCAGCTTTCTGCGAGGCCAGCAGCAGCCCGAGCCCCTCCGCTGCCAAATCCCCGCACCACGCGAGCAGCCGGCGCGCGGTTTCACCGCAGCCCTTCACGGGGCGTCTCTGGTGGCGCACGCGGGGCCGGCGCGGCGCTTGGCCGGCCGCACTCCTGGTAATCATTCACAGCAAGTGCCCTTTCAGCTACTTCCATCCTCTTTATATAAAACCGCAGCTCACGAGCGAGGGGGCACGCGCCAAAGCGTCAGCGTTGGCACAGAAAGCCGGGCGCCCCGGCAGTGCTGGCGGAGCCCCCGTTCCTGGCCGTCCCCAGGGGGAAAACGTTCCCACCGGGGAGCCCGCGCTGGAAAGAGCAGCTGAGGGTCCTTGGGTTGGCCCTTGGGTGCAAGGAGCCCCTTTTGCCAAAGGGGTGCTGGGCTCCGGGGTGGTGCGGAGAGCGGGGCCGCCGCGGAGCGCCGGGCGTGACGCGTCTCTGCTTGGCTCCTAGCTGGCCTCCCTGCAGGCGAGCGCGCTGACGCGCAAGGTGAAGCGCACGCTGCCCAGCCCGCCGCCCGAGGAGGCCCACATGCCCCTGGCCAGCCAGGCGGCCCCGCACATGTACCTGGCGAGCCTGGCGCCCAAGGCGCTGGCGGGCGCCGCCGCCGCCGTGCAGGTCACCAAGGCCAGCCTGCTCAAGGACATCGACCGCGACCTCAAGCTGGTGGAGCACGAGTCCACGAAGCTGCGCAAGAAGCAGGCCGAGCTGGACGAGGAGGAGAAGGAGATCGACGCCAAGCTCAAATACCTGGAGCTGGGAATCACGCAGCGCAAGGAGTCGCTGCTCAAGGACAGGAGCGGGAGGGACTACCCCTACCTGAGGGGCCTGGGGGAGAACAGGGACTACATGTCCGACAGCGAGCTCAACAACCTGCGCCTCTCGGGCTACGAGGGCGCGGGGCTGCTCGCGCGGCCCGCTGCTGCCGCCGCGCCGCCTGCCCAGTACGCGGACTTCACTGGTGCACCCTACACCTCGGCGCCCTCCTACGGCGCCTACGCGTACGCGGGCACCGCCACCGCCGCCTTCCCACCGGCACCGCGCCCACCGCCCGCGGCACGCTACGCCGCGGCGAGCGCCTCGCAGGACGCCTTCCCGGCTGCACCGGCGCCCACGGGCGCCTTCCAGGGCCACGGCTTCACCCCCAGCACCACCTACCCGAGCGACCTGGGCGCCCAGGGCCTGCCGGGCTTGCGGCCGCCCAATCACTACCCGGCGCAGGGCACCTATGGCAGCGCGGCGGGCGGCGCGCCGGCTCCCAGCGCGCTCTTCCAGAGCCAGGCGGACGTGCCCGCGCCGCACCACAAGCCGCGGCAAACCTCGCTGGCCGACCTCGAGCAGAAGATCGCCACCAACTACGAGACCGTGGGCGGCCCCACGGGGGCCGTCGCTTCGACGGCGCCCGCCGCCTTCGGCACGGCGACGGTGACCAGCGGCTACGAGCAGTACAAGGCCGCCGAGGCGCGGCCGGCCGGCGTCACGCCGAGCCCCGCGGGCGGCTACTCGTCGGAGAGCCTCTACACCAACCTGGAGCAGAACATCCCCCGCAACTACGTGATGATCGACGACATCAGCGAGCTGACCAAAGAGAGCCCGGCGGGCGAGGGCCACAAAGGGGAGCCGCAGAGCGCCAACGGCCGCCACGGCAAGGAGAAGGGCGAGCTGGCGGAGCCCGAGGGCTCCAGCAGAGCCTGCTGCTACGCCAAAGCGGAGGAGGAGTCCGAGGAGGACGTGTACGACCACCACGGCGCCGAGCACCGAGGGAAGAACAGCTACCACAGGGAGAGCAATGGCAGGACACCGGGCAGCTCCGGCAGCTCGTCCTACTACTACGGGGACAGCGACTATCGGCATTCGTCGCGGGCGGACAAGCACGGCCCCGGCGTGGCGATGCCCAAGCATTCTTCCAAAAACCTGGCGCCCGCCGTGGTCTCCTCGAAACGCAGCAAGCACAGGAAGCAGGGCATGGAGCAGAAGATCTCCAAGTTCTCCCCCATTGAAGAAGCCAAAGACGTGGAGTCGGACCTGGCCTCCTACGCAGTGACCACCTCGGTGAGCAGCAGCAACGTGGCCTCCCGGGCGAAGAAGCTGCAGGACGAGATCACCTACGGCCTCAAGAAGAACGTGTACGAGCAGCAGAAGTACTACGGCATGGCGGGCAGGGACTTGGTGGACGAGGACGAGCGCGTCTACACCGCCGCGAGCCGGACCCGCTCCTCCGGCTACGGGGGAGACAAGTCGTCCAGCCGGGACGGGGGCGGCCGCAGCAAGTCCTACGAGCGGGAGAGCGTGGAGCGGGCGCAGAAGGGCAGCTCCAAGCCCTCGTCCCTCGGCATGGGTCAGAGCCGCGGCAGGACTCCCGTTCGCGCGCAGGCCTCCGAAGAGGAGAGCCCCATGAGCCCCCTGGGCAAGTCCATGGGGGTGTCGCGCTCGTCCGGCGGCCCCGGCCCGCAGCCCGCCGGGGAGCCCTGCTCCCAGTTCTGCTCCAGCCACTCGTTGCCTGATGTGCAAGAGCACATCAAAGACGTGCCAAGGCATCACCCCTACAAGCACGAGGAAGGCTACGTCGTGGACGATTCGCACTGCGTGGTCTCGGACAGCGAAGGTAACAGCTACCTGTGGTGATGCCCCCCCCTCCCAGAGCATGGCGATCCCCCGGGGCATGCTCGCACGCTCCCAAAGCGAAGACACTCTCGCAGCCTCCGTTTGCTTGACACGTGCCTTCCTCCCCTTTCCCGGCCTCGGGCCCGGCTGTTCGGTGGGAGCAGGTCCCGCGCCGTGCTTGCCCGCCGCGGTGCCCTGCCGTCTCCGCGTGCCGTCCCGCGCGCGCCCCGGTGCCCTGTGTGTGTCTCGTAAGCTGCTTGCCTTCTTCTGTTCCGTTGCATGGCTTCAGCCCGGGCTGCGTCGCACGCCCGCGGAGCGAGAGATTGACTGTGCTTTGTTTTTGGTTTCTGAAGCCTATCATTTGGGTCAGGAGGAGACAGACTGGTTTGATAAGCCAAGGGAAGCGCGGTCAGAGAGGGTAAGGCACTACGGTGGCCACTCTTCCTCGCAGAAGAGACCCCCGGCTAAGCACAGCTACCACGACTACGACGAGCCGCCGGACGACGAGCCGTGGCCGTGCGACGAGTACGCGCCAGCGCCGCGCGAGCACCGGCACCACGGCGAGTACGGGCGGCACGCGGCGCGCCACGGCGCCGAGGA
>JAVCKT010004912.1:0-13312 GCA_032273925.1 Rhynchotus rufescens
TTTTGCTAGCAGTTTGGCAAGGAATTTCCTAGACATGTGGTGTAGCTCAGATGATTCATGGGTTTTTGCTTCTCCTTTTATAGGATTGCAGCATTCAATAAAACAGCAGTTCAGCTTTTAATCTGAGCACAGTAGTTTGTGAAACAGCAGAATAATCAAAAGAATCTTTCAGGCTGCCTTTGTCTTTGGGAATTTATTGCTTGATTTATTATGTGCTTGCAGGAATTTGTGACTGTCTTGGTGCGAGACCCTAGGACACAGAAAGAAGACTCTTGGCACTCATACATAGACTATGAGATATTCATTCATGTGAGTATGAAAATAGCATTACAGAGTCTTTGTATTCTTATTGCTGTTTCTGTCCAAGCCCCCTCACTTCAGATATGAAGGGAATTTCTTTACAGCACTCCTGGAAGGCTGGGGGATATTATCCCCTTTCCCTGGTGGAGATGCAGGAACAGGTAAAGTGCTGCAGGATTTTGGCAAAGCTAAGTCTCTTACAGAACTGGGACTATAACTTGGTGCTTGGGCTCACATGACTCTTCCGGAAAATATTGTCTTACAACAGAGACTGTTTCTAGTTTTAATTATCAGCTAGAAAATCAGTGCAACAGACTTGCATAGTAAGTGATCTTATAATTATAGAAGAAGTTTGATGTTCAGGTATTCATGAAAGTTGAAACAACTTTCTTTTCAGTAAGAGTCTGGTAATTTGCTCCTTAAACTCTCCCCGGTTCTCATTTGCCACGAATATTATTTGGTTTCTGTGATGTGGTTTTCAGTGTTCCTTGACATTTACATTATGCCCGCTCAGTGGTACTTGGTATGTCAAGTAAGTACATTTGCTTACGTAATTGCAGTCTAGCATATGTTTGTGGGAATGCACTTAAAGTTACAGTTGTTCTGTATCTTAAATCTGTCCTGTACATAATTTTATTTCGTTGATTATTCTTCTTTGGTGGTTGATTTTTGGAAAGAATCACCCTCATTCCCCAAATCTAGATCCAGGAATTTTAATTGCTATATAAATAAAGGTTTGTGGAGTTTATGAGCTTTCAGGTGAAGATTTTGAGAGCACCAAGTTATATGACTGATGTTTGGCACAAGATGGAAAGCATTTCCTTGCAGTGTGGGAGAGTTAAGCATTGAGCATAATAAGAGCGAACAGTCAAATGGCTGCTTACTGAAGGCCTGTACTGACAAGTTCTGGTGCCCTGTGTGGCAGTCAGAGCTGTGACACTGCCACGTTTTGCAGTGTGGTTTAAAAACTGTTTCAAAAGCAATTATATTTTGTAGCTCTGGATTTTTGGGGGGATTGCATTACAGTTTCATAGGCACTAGTGCTTCTGAAATGGAAGGGTATGACTGGTTTGTGTTTCCTGGGCATTTCTGAAGCTGATACACATCAACCCAGCTACCTACTGGGAATTACCATGGGCTCTTGGAGACCATGTCTGTAGGTGGATACTGGACTGTACGAGGTGGATTCAAATGTGGGCCCTGCCAGGTTCTTGCTCAGCTGGGTCCCTCTTCAGCCCAGCTCGTAGTATTTGATGCCCGCAGCTATGAGGCAGCAGTCTCTGCCAGGGAGCTGGTGCCCTTGGCCCTGGGCTGCCCACGCAGAATGGGCGCTCGGAGCCGCCAGCGCTGGTGGGCACAGGTTAACTTAAATTCACTTAAATGTATCCGTGGCTAGAGAAATTGGCAAGGGCATTTAATTTCCGTGCATTGTTTGTCTTTTGATGAATTGGCATTTTTCTGTTGGAATAATACTGCTCTTAGGGAAAGTGTCCAAATGCTTCTAATTGTAGGGAGCATCCACTTTAGCTTGTTTAATTTAACCAGGACTGCAGGCTGGGAGAACTCTATGCAGAGTAAAGGCTTAGAGGATTGTAATTAGTTTTTTTTTTTTTTTTCCTGCAAATATTGTTTTCCCCTGAAACTTTCTTGTTCCATGGATTCCCCCTTCCCCGCCCCCAGTCACTGAAAGTTTATACTGATATATTGCTTGTAAAAAAAGAGTAAAATGAGAGCAAATCCCCTGCACTTTAAACTGGTTTACCAGGTGGAATGTTTTCTATTTCCCAACAGACAAATAGCATGTGCTTTACAAGGAAAACGTCCTGTGTGAGGCGGCGCTTTCGAGAATTTGTTTGGCTCCGGCAGAGGCTTCAGAGCAATGCTGTGCTAATGTGAGCAAGTTACCTTCTGTTTATTCCATTAAATAGATGATTTTAGTAAGCTGTTAATAATGGTTGGAGGGGATTATTTCTTCTTAATCTTGGGAGCTATAGAAATTGGAGCTGGAAAGCATCCTGCTCTTTCTGCTAGTGGTTTTATTCCGTACAACACAATTCCTGCTGCTTTACTCGGTCTAAACCCCGAAGGATGTCGTGTGCACTCACAGCCCTTGTTCAGTGGCCATCAGTCTAATAACTCATAGCACACTTCATCTGGATTTCCTTTGACTGAGTACAGGTAGCAGGAATAGCAGCCTGGCCAAGATAAGTTATTTGGCCATAGACTGAGCAGAGGCCACTACTGTGGCTCGCAGCAACAGTGCAGGTGCTTCCTGCCTTTAGCACCTGCTTGGATTCTAATGGACATAAGGACAATAAGAGACATGGGCAGGTTGGGCCATAACATTCTGATACTTTTCTCCCCTTAGAGGTATGTCAGAAGCACACGAGTTGTTCAGCGTCATTCTCTCAAATTTGATTTAATTTTTGGAACACAACTTGTGAATCCCGAATGTTTGAGGTTGGCTTTAGCTCGCAATATCTTTCTCCCTTGTTTCAGATTTGATTTTAACTATGTGTTTGCTTGTTTCTTTATAAAGACAGCTCCCGGAACTGCCGTCTAAAACTCCCTTTTTTAACGTGAACAATCCTCATCACGTGGACCTTCGTCGGCAGGGCCTTCAAGAATTCCTTGAAAAGTAGGTACCTTCATCTTGAGATGCTGGCATTTCTTAGGAGTCTCCACTTTTCTAGTTCAACGTGGCTCATCTCTGGTATGTGAGAGCCACCTTGTGGTCGGCATCGCCTGTTACACATTTGTTTCTGTTCTGTTTGTGCAATGCCTTAAATATCAAATGCTTCAGCTTCACTGGTATAAGCAAACTTCACCTTCCCTATTGCATTTCACTGCATCAATTAAAAATGAATTGGGGTTGCAAATTCTTGCATGGTGATGTCTCCTTACAGCTTTCAGGAATTACACAGATAAATGAGACTTCATAGTAATGGGAATTCAGTGTCCAGGTTTCTCTAGTAAACTCTGGCTAAAATTCTGCAGGGAGATCTTCTAACACAAACATTTCCTGTGATGCCAGTTACTCTGTTTACCATATCCACAGCACAAACAAGCCCTGGGAGCTGTGATCACTTTCACTACAGCTGCAGCTTGTAGAAAATCATTCCTCTGTGCCCTTATGTGAAGGGTTAGTGTAAACTGTAATAAATGAGCAGTGAAACCTTAGCTTGACTGACATGAGTCACAAGAGAGTTCTGTTAGCTTTAGCCTTGCGCTGTTGAGTGCTGCTGCTCTCACAGTTTCACTGTCTGCACTAGTGTGGAGATCCTGTCAGGGTGATTTTGTTGCTTTCCCTGCCGTTTTCTCAGTACCCTGGAAGTGCTCTTAGGAGCACAGCTCTGTGCACAGGGGCTATGGGAAGAATTACCTTTCGGTTTGCAGGTTGTCTTGAGGCACCGGTTGGGTTAAAGGCACGGGAAGATGTTGACAGCAAAGAGCCTCCTTTTTCAATATTAGCATTCTCCTGAATCAGAGTTGCATGCAGAAAGGAAGAAAACAAATCATTTAAGTAGGTTTTGAGGCATCTGGTGGGTTGGGAATACTGAACCTGCTGTTTTTCTAGTCTATATGTTACAGTTATAGGCTTCCCTTACAGACAAGGAAGAATCGGTCCTGGAGATGCATTTGTTAGCAGGAGGCTTAGTAGCTGGAGGCAGGGAGAGTTAACCAGGACAGGAGCTTCAGGAATAACATTTCTGCATGCATTTACACTTAGCATCTGTGGGCAGAAATACGGTCTGTGAATACAGTGTGAGGACATGGGAAGTGGAGAAAGTACAAGAGGATTAGAGGTTTTTTTCTTTACCTCATATGGGTGAGGGAGTGATTGCTTTTCTAGAGGTGATAATGATTAGACATTTGTGTAGTAATTCAGGTCCCTGTGTGTGAGCTATTCTGGCCTAGCTGTGCTGTCATGTGGAGGAGTGTGGTTTAAAATGACAGTGATTTTAAAAATGGTGAAGAGACCAAACTGATCCTAACCATATAATATGGTGTCTGTATAGGGTATAGAATATTTCAAGATCAAAATACTTACTATTTATGCCTCAAAAGGCAAAACACAGTGAAATATTCCTTTGAACCAGGTATGTCTTCAGTTCTGTGGATACAGGTAGTTTAAGTGGGTGCTGAGAGGAGGAAATGGTGGCGGGTTGAGCATCTTGCCCTGCCGCTGTCCTTGCGAGAGCAGGCGAGGGAGCGATTCTGCTGCGAGGTGCCGACTGACACGTTTGGCCATAGGTGCCGCTCAGCGAGAGGGACAAGAGCGGGTGGGAATGTGGGGTGATGGAGCCGGCCATGGGGGACCCGCCTGGCGGTTGGGACTGGCCCAGCGGTTGGGACTGGCTCAGTGATTGGGACCAGCCCAGCACTTGGGACCGGCCTGGCGGTTGCCCCCTGCTGGCCACCATCTCCCTAGGCTGCTCTTCATGGCAGGCGTGGTTTTGTGGGCCGAGTTAGGCTGCTGCGTGATGTGATGTCGTCCTCCTCCCGCAGCCCCCGCTGTGATCCGCAGGCTGGGATTTCTCTGCGAGCCGCTGCGGCAGCGCGGGGTCGGGGCTGCGCGCGCCGCGGCGGCGCGGTCAGCGTGCGGCTGCCTCGCGCCTGTGCCTGCCGAGCAGGGCAGGCCGCGCGTCGGACTCTCGCAGGCGCTGCGGGAGCCTCTGCTGCACTCTGCGTTCAGTGCCTTATGAGAGGCAGGAGCCGGAGCGGGGCTGGAAATGAAGTGTAGGTCTCACCCGCTCCTGGTTCTGCACTGCATCCTTGGCTGCCCGGAGCGAGGGCTGCGCTGCCGGCATGGAAGGCGCTCGCAGGGATGCAGGGATGCGCCGAGCACCTGCACGTGGATCGCGGCAGAGCTGTCCTGTCTGCTCCCCCTCTGCACCCAACATTGGCACGGGGTCCGCGCAGCCCCTTCGTGCCACACACGGTAGCGTGAGAATTAGGTCCCCAGCAGGAGCCGGAAGCCAAGCGATGGCTTCGTGGAGTCTGGAAAGGTTTTTTCCCCTTCTGTTAGTCCTCGCCATGCAAAGCAGGGTGAGAACTGCTCATCTTGCAGGTTATTATCGCTCTAAATGATGAAGAGCTGTAAAGCTCACTTCTTGTCGGGACATAATTTAATATTTCAAAAGCCCATTTGCATTAACGGAAGTCAGCTAGCCCAGTTTCAATTATGAATTACTTTATAAGAGTAAGGAAAATGATGCATTTTTCTTGATAAGTATCCTGGTACTTTTGAGAATGTGTTCCAGTTCACAGGAAAAGCTTATTCTTAAATTGAAGGCTAAAATCAAAGCAAACTTTTAATATTAGGTTATCTATGAGCCTGTTCACTTTTTTTTGCACACATATAACTGAGATTTAGATGACCTTTATATAAAATAATTCATATTTGCTTATTACAACACTAATAAAACTGATTGAAATGCCTCCTGTATTCACTGCTGTTGCCAATACTGTGCTTTCATTGAGTACAGCTGGATTCTAACAATTCATGTGGCTCAAGCAAAAATATCTGGGGCAATTACGTTGTGCATAGTACTAAGCAGGCATGTTAACACCAAGCAGGCATTTAGTTACTAATTCTTTTTCTATAGTGTGTTTGTTATCGGATTCCTCACACTTGCTTGCTATCAGTAACATTTCCTCTGTTAAAATAAAAAGAGGAAACACAGTGTAGGTTTTGTAAAGGGAGGAAATGGAGCTTTGTTTGCTGTGGGCTGCTGGAGTCTGCGGTGGCTGCGAGCGGATGTTCAGTAGAGGGCACCACAGCACAGGCTGTGATCTGGTGTCTCTCAAGTTTTATTTTTATTTTTTTTCCCCTCTCTCATGATATGATGTAAATGGGCAGAGTAAATTTGTTGAAAACAAAATCAGAGTGTTAACCTTCCACACACATCCAAGTGTGCATCTGTCATTGTATTAGGTTACAGTAGATACAGGAAATCTTTAGTTAGGATTAAGTTGTACTGTTCAGCCATATGTTGTTCTCCTCCAGCAGAACAGTGTATAATATACCTAATAAAATCATGTTGAAGAAAGCCAGATTTTGGACCTTGTCCAAATAAGACAAAACACATGTTTTGTCTTTTTGCAAGTGCTGTTGCTGTAACATGGGGAAGGAGAAATACTTTCCAACTAGTACTCAGCATTTTCTTTAAAATTACGTTACTTCTTTTGGATGCCAGCTGACATTTTCTGCGCTCCTTTAAAGGTCTAGAGATCAGGAGCATTTACGGAAAGCTTACAAACAAATATTCACATGGCCAGGAATAAAGAATGATTTTATTACCTCTAATTCAAATGTAGAGCCTTATCCCGCAGCCCCCTTAATCACATAAGGAATCATTATGCACGTGAGCAGTCTGGCTGAGAGGAGTGAGATCTCTGACAAGTAATGACTGCTGATCTGATAAAGACTTGCAAGATTTAGCCTTTCATTCTTATTCTGGGCATGCATAGAAAGTCTGTTCTGTTAAATATGGCCAGCCAGTTTATAGGAATTAGCACTGAGAGCCATGACTCTAACATGAGCACAGTTGCCAGGAGAGCTGATTTACATCACTGTAACTGCAGCTCGGCATTGACACTTGCGATAATAAAGCTGTTGGTGAAGCACTGGGAGCGCTACTGGCTGGACTCGTGCTGCACTGAGGGTTTGCCTGTGCCAAGACACCCGACTCGTGCTGTTATTACACACCACGCTCCCTCCTACCTTTTCTTTTTTTTCCTTTGTATTTTGTTTTTTTTTGCAATTTTGATTTTCAGGTCCTTGGAGCCCAAACGGTTGTTTTCTAGCTGTACGACACCTCGCACAATGAATCCCCAGAACACAGTGAAGGCCCTCGAGGGCAACTACTGTATTAGTAACATCTGGTGACAAATCATAGATATATGGTTATTTCCTTGAAACAGGAGCATTATGAACAGCAAAACATAAGGCTTATGGATAGCACAGATTTATTTTCCATGTTGATTGCTTGAAGGATGCAATTAAAAAGCAATCTGACCTGTTGGTTCAGATGGGGGAAAGGCAAAAGTTGCCTTTTAATTAAGAGGGAAGAGAGATGTTTCAAGGGCATGACTGGGTGAAAGGTGTTCATATTTGCTTTCAAGATCCCTTTAAATGAGTTTTAAAATGCTTTGGTTTGTGAGTTTTTTGGGTTTTTTTTTTCTCCCATTATGGATGTACGTATGAAATTAGTATAATGAATATCTTCTATTTCTTCCCCCTGGTTTCTGTTCGCTCACTTCCCCTCCAGATGGCACTGTTAAGCAGAAAAGAAAATCACTGTGAAATAACGAGGCCAGTGTAAAGTCAAATTGGAAACTGAATTATAGCTGTGGAAGGAGGACAGTAGCCTTGAGGTCCTGCTCAGCCTGCACTCTGATCACTTCTGTTTGCTGTTCCCTGCGTTAGGTGCTGGCGAGTTAATAACGGTGCTTCGGCAGTTCAAGGTTTAGTGCAATTGTACTGGACATGAAATAAAGCTAAAATGAATTTGTGTCCAATATTGTTGACATTAATGCTCATTACTTCTCTGGTGTAATGCCTCAAACCATCTAAAATCAATTTTAAAGATTACCCATTATTTTATAAGGAAAATAAAATACATTTCAAACAGCAACAAAGCTGTAAGTATATAGTGTCATCTTATGAACAGTTAGTTACTTGTGTTTTCGCTGGCTGGCAGGGAACTTCTGAAGGTGCTGCACAGGAAAATCTGCTGTGAAACTAAATACCACGTGCAGAAGTCAGTGCCTTAGCTTTCACTGTGTTACTTTGCATTAGTCACGAAATGCTAGAATTGCAGAAATGCAAATCCCTTCATTTTGCTGCTCAAAAAGCTCGGGAAAACTAGTAACTAGTCCACTCCAGTATGTGTGTTTATTTTTTTCCCTCTTTAAAAGGAGGAAGAGAGGGAGGAGAGAATTTACTCCCACAACTGCTCAAACTGTGAAACATGGATTTACTGTGTGGAATGGTATTTTCTTCTACTTCTTGTCATGTTGTTTGCCTTGTTTGCGAGTTTATAGTCAGTCAAAAGTCAAGGCTGAAATCTTCTTTTTGTGGCCAGTGAATGATGGGTTTTCAGACTGAATTCCTGAAGCTACTGCTGTTGAGGTGTGTGGATTTGTAAGTTCTGTGTTTTGAATCATTTCTGCTGTAAGGGAAACACTTGCTCTTTCCCTTGGGTAACTAAGCTGTTCTTCAGGGTACTGTGTATTAATACACTGTGTCCATTGACTTTACTAGTGTATACTGTACTTGCTATGTTTATTTTTAAGTAAAGTTGTGAGAATTTGGGAGGAGTAAAAAGACTTTGTCTAGGTATGAAAGAGTGTTTATCTTGAATCGCAGTGGAATCTGGTCCTTTTTAGACTGTTTCATATGCACCTGGTAGATCATTAGGGCTACAGCAGGTATTTCCTCGCTGCAGAATATCAACATGTGAGTTACTTTGTTGTGAATGTGTATTTATCTGTTCAAATGAAATGTAGAATATTTGCGCATATATGCACATTTTCAGTTAGATATAGGTCTTATTTATATATTTTGAGTTGACAGAATTTTATAGGCTTAGATAAAGACAGAAGTCTTTCAGTATATTAATTGTTATTGTTATTGTAATGGTGGCCACTTCAGAGGAAGTTTTTTAGAGCATATTTATATTTTTAAAATGTTACAGACCAAACACATCATTAATCTTGTTTGATAGAAGAAACTAATACATTTTAATCACAGTACCTATATAATGCGCTAAAATTCTGTTTCTTTTACTAATTCTTACATTAGCTTCCTCTCTTGTATCCTGTTGCATAGCAGTGACCTTTTTGGCAACTACAGTGACTTAAAGGACCAGAAATAGGTAGATGTTGACTCCTGCTAGTTAAGGTTTGCCAAACAGTATTTTAGTAATTTTCTATGGAGTGCCATCTTGCACAAGCTCACAGGACATTACTTCACTCCTGTAAATAAAATTACATGTGTGCATAAACGTAGTCGCTTGCTAATGGCTATAGGATACACGTATTAAAGAGTTCCTTCTCTGGATAAATCATGCACCAGAGTGGTATTTTTTCAAAATAGTGCTGATGATCCTCAGTTCTCAAGCCCTGTAAAAGTATCTCTACAACTTTTTGTATCTCTGGAATGTATTGTTCTTTGTACTCCCACTCCATGTAAGTAAATACTCTGTGCTAAATGTATTTGTAGGCTTAGCGAGATGAGAATGGAGTTTTACAAATGTATCTAGAATTAAAAGTACTTGAGCTTTCCTGAAAACAGTTTTAAGTACATACAGATTAAAGTTGAGTATGGGCGTTTTCACTCAGCGTTAGAGCTGTACATACTTTAACAAATATGCATAAATTTTGGCTTATGTATACAAATACTGATGCTGGAGTATATCAGAATCCAGGCATTTTATGTTTGTGTTTCTAAAGTCGTGTATCCCTGTAAACTCTTCTTTCCTCTGCCAAACAGATTGGTGATAGCTAATTTTTAGAAAAGCTTAGTTAGAAAAAAAAAATCCTCAAATACAGACTGTATTTGAATATAAATTTGAGCATAAGAGTATATGCTTCCAACAGCCTAAAAATCATTAATTAATCCCCGTGGTAATAACAGATGGTTAAATGGAAGAAACATCCTTGAAGTTATTCTTGTAACAGATGTGCTTAACTACTAGCTTCATGTTTTACTCACCTAAAATTCCAAATAATGTAGTAAGAAAGTAACACACACCTAATCATCTTAATATGTTCATTACTTTCTCCAAGTGATTTAGTATTCTTCTAGACACTTAAAAGCAGGATATCATTTAGAATTTGTTCTGGTAAAAACACTTCAGAATGTATATTTATATGTAGCTATTGGCAGTTGCCTTGTGTCATATAAATACATTCGACTTTTCTTTTTCTCTTTAAAGGATCCTACAAAATGCATTATTGCTTTCAGACAGCAGGCTTCACCTCTTCCTCCAGACTCAGCTAAGTCCTGAAGATATGGAGGCTTGTGTGTGTGGACAGACCAAGTACTCTGTTGCTGATGCGATTCATAAGTTTGCCTCTCTGAACAGACGTTTTCCTATCGAAGATGGAGAAAGAAAAAAAGAAAAAAATGATGCGGACTCGGATTCAGAGAGGTGACTTCTGTATTTCCTTACTTTCTGCGATTATATATACATACATATACACGCGCATGCTTCACTTTTTTTGTTGATGTAATACTAAGATAATGAAAAAATTAATTGACTGAGATTTTATTGAGCTGTGACAGCTCATCATAGAAGTCTTCACACACACCTCCACACTGAATTAATGAATGCAGTAGAAATTCAATTATCTGCATTCTGATTATGTGAATTTCATTTAGTCAGACTTGAATTATTCGCGTTTAAATTATCTTGCTAAAAAAATATCCAACTGCACTCCAAATGGCTAATTAAAAGTCCAAATTTCCTGTCTCTCTTTGTGACTGGAGATAATTAAAGTTCTCCTCTGTTACTCAGGCTTTGAGTGTGTTGTGAAAACCAATTTCCTCCTTTTATTTTTTTTTTTTCCCTCTCCCCTCTCTGCAGTTCATCCTCCGGGCTCGGACAAAGTGATGACAGCGTTTCACGGGGATGTAAAGCAAGCTCAGCTTCTGAAGAATCGTGAAAAATCGTGTCTGTGTTGCCCTCTGAAGGACAGTACCAAGTGGTTTCTGCTGTGTTTACTAGCCGCGTGCCCCACGTAAACACGGTCTGCTAATACCGTGTGCCGAAAAGAGTTGGTGTCAGTGCAACTGTATGTATGTTATTTTGAAACAGACCTCGATACTGTTTCTTCGTTGATTTGTCATGTACATTGATTGAGGTTTACATGCCACCGATTACGTTTAGGTTTTTGCAACTGTTAAAATTCTGCATTGGGCTAATGCTCCACTGAAACATATGGCAGTTTAAAATATTTCCCTTAGTGACTGCACGTCTTAGATCTGGAAAATCAAGATAACTTAATGCCTCAGCTTAAAAGTTCTCATATCATATGAAATATATTCAAAGCATCTTTTTGTAATTTGCATCAGAGAAGTTTCATCTTTAGAAGTCATTTGACATTGGTGATGAAATTACATACCCCACAAGGTATTAACTTTTTAAAGTAGCTCAGCAACATCAGCAAAACAACATTTGTACAAACTATATGCTGCTGACAATTTGAGATATATTTTTATCTTCCTCTGGTCTTTCTCAAATGTTTGCAGAAAGCCTGGTTTTATCATGCATAAGAACCAAAATCCCAAATTCTCCAGCCTGACTGCTTAGAATTTGGGAATAATAAAAATGGTGCAATTCAGAGGGCTTCTGAAGGGGCCGAGTTCCCAGGGAATTATGGATATGCGTTCCCAGGGAAAATCCTGGATGACATCCATTAAAACCAATGACTGAATTTTCCATTGACTTCACTAGGGCCATGGCTTCACCCTACAGGTCTTACTTTAGGAACCTACAGTTGAAGATGTCAGGACAGAGGTTTTAGTTTATCAGCTCAAAGGGAGTGTGTTTCCTTCTCCACGATGATGCCAGTTACATAGTGTAACACGCCGTCCGAATGTGCAGCGCTGGAATCTTTGGGAATAACTGCAGCTGGTGATTTCAGTGTTACTGTAGTTAACGCGTATTGACTTTTTCACAAACAAAAGGCAGGCTTGAACACAACTTTGTAACCACCAACACTTATTTTGATTAAACATCAATTTGGTTCTTTATTGTTAACAGCAGCTGCATAGTGTCTTGTCCCAGATTCTGTCAATGGAGTATGTTTCACTCTGGTGTTGTATTTATATTTGACATTTAACTGCTATTAAAAAGAGCTAGGGGGTCTGATTGCCCTAGCAAAGCTCCCATTAACTTCAGAGCTGCAGTTACAGGCCTGAAAACGGATGCTTTTTTTAAAGAATTCTGTTTCTGGTTGCAAAGAAGGGACGTTTAAAATCTGTGAATTACAGAAACAATAGATTATTAAATGGCCAGCTAATAAAGGTTAGTGTAGGCATGTGCAGGCATGTTTTTTCAAGCATCCAGATGGGAATCTGTGTAATTTTAGAGACATGTTTTAATAGCCCGAGGATAACATCTCTTAGCTAACTACTTTGAGCCTGTGTTTTTTTCTTCTTTTTTTTTTTCCTTTTTTTCATTTTTTTTTCCTGTTGATGGGAGCACTTCTGTAAAATTATTGTTGCCTTTGCTCAATTTTATTGAATTGCACAAATGTATTTCTCACCATCTCAGCCTGTGTACAAAGTAGCAGCAAAGCTATTTTAATGTATAGGTTGTAACACTTATTTAAAGCAGCAAGTTATACCTAGTAGGAGCTAGAAAGCTGGTTTTGACAGCAGATGCTTAAGTTGTTACATTACTGGAAAAATAATTCAGTTTAGCAAATTTATGTGAAAGATGGGGGAAGATATCAAAGCAAACTGGGATCATGTCTGACAAAAAGTGTTTGTATTTAATACAGTATTAGGATAGTGGTTTTGTTTCATTTTAAAATAGTGAGCCAGACTGTGGAAGCACTTTACAATTCTTGGCCTACTTATGCAGGTCCTAAATAGTTGACTAAAATACATAAAGAAAAGGATTGGAGAATCTTTATAGCTGCATTTCTTTTCCTTAATTTGAGGAGTTTATCTTTTGTGTGTCAGAGGATGTTTTCCAAAGGAAGATATTTCTGAGCTAAATACTTGTTTGTAATGGTTCTGTTGTTACTTTATTTTCTTTATCACACAGACCTGATATTTCTGAGCAATTAGCAATACTTTATTTGCATCTTTAATAGGAATTTAATATATATATCTGTTGAATGTTACTTGTTTAGCAAAGACTACTGGATTATTTTCTTATTAAAGAAGAATGAGCACTATTCTGAGCTCTAGTACTTTTGTTACCACCTATATAAGTGCATATAAATTCTTCACAGGAACATTTAAATGTAACATTTACATAATTCTACATTT
>JAVCKT010004912.1:14946-26283 GCA_032273925.1 Rhynchotus rufescens
CTCTTACCTGCGCAGCGCATCCCTGCGCGTGCCCGTGCCCCCCTGCGCGTGCCCATGCGCGCGGGGGCGGGGGGTGCGCGCCAGGTAGCGCGGCCGGTCGCTCCTGGCAACCGCGGCGCCTGGCAACGGCGGGGGCGGGGCTGGCGGCCGCCGCCCGCTCACCCCCATCCCGCGCCGACGGCAGCCGTTAAACCGCCGTTGAGCGGCCGTTAAAGCGCCAGGGGGCGCTGTGGGGCAGCGGGCGGGCGGGGCGGCGGTGCGCGGCCGCGGGGCGGCGGTGCGCGCCGCTGCGCCCGTTTTACCGCGTATTTTCCTCAATTTATTGCGTACGCCCCCACCCCAACACCGCCAACCGCGCCGCGGGGACAGCGCCCGTGTGAGACCCCCTCAAGAGGGTCCCTGGCACCCCTTCCTCACCCCCCTAACGGCACCGAGCCATTTCCCCCCTCCCCTTTTCATTCCTTTTTTTTTTTTTTTTTAAACAAAAGCAATTACGGAGCAGTGCGAATCTAACGCGTGACATTTAACACGGCCCCGTGGCAGGCGGGCCGCGCTTAAACGGCAGCCTCTCCGTGGAGGGAGGCGAGCCCAAAGGCCCCTGTGTCGCCGCCTTATGTAAGACACAATCTCGCCTGGAAGCGCACAATGAGTCGGGAAGGATTTGTGTAATTAATTGACCAGTCTTAACCTGTTATCGTGATGTAAGGAGTTTGGAACTCATTAATTTGGGCCCTGACAGATTTCATATTAGAGCTGGCAAATATGGATTGAGCCTCTTATTCTTGTAGCAGCTGGAATTTCCCTGACAGTGAGGATTAGTGAGGAAGACCTATTGCTGGAGTCAAACTGCCTCCTTTGTAATCAGCAGCCCTGCTCCGCCTCGGAGGGGTAACAGGAAAGGAAATATAAATACAAACAATAACAAACAAAACAGGAAAAAAATGTCTCCATACTTAAAACCCATATTTAAAACCCATACTCCATATTTAAAACCCATGTGGAGAGCTGGGTGCTGTGGTGCAAGAGGGGCCTCCCCACGGCCACAAGCAGCAGAGGAGGATCACGCACGTAGCCTGTTCTCTCCATCATGGTTTTTCCTGGAATCCTCTCCTTGCCTCTCTTTTCCTCCTTGGAAAAGGACTGTCCCTTCTTCCTTCACTGCACGGAGCCAAGCTCTGCGGTAGCCCTTCCGCTGCTGCCTGTGATTGATTGTCAGCCGATAACCCTGATCCCCGCGTTAACATCCGTGATCATTAAAACAAAAAGAAACCTCAGGCCAGCACATTGCAATTGGATTGCGCTCCTTCAAAGAATATCCTTTGTCTCCCGGTAAAATAAAAAATACTCTTGGATGTCAAGGACATCCTGTTTCCTCAAAAATAGGGAATAACTGGTGCTCTCCGCTTGTGCACAGACCTGACTCAGCCATTCCCTGATTCTGCCCGTGCTTTTCTTGGTGCAGGTTCTACTGATAACTCTACGTTTTGCTCAAATGTGCCCCGTGTTAATGTGTAGATCAAGCATAGCTAATTTTCATGTTGAATTAAATATGCCAGCATGTGCCCAGACTTAGCATTGTTTAAAACAGCAAAACAGATCTTTTTAGGGTTTTGCCTCCTGCAGGATGTTTTATTTATAAGTATCTTCACTTTCTTGCATGCTTTGCCAGGAACAGTTTAAAAATATGATTGAGTGGTATAACTTTTCAGTATCGCCAGTGATTTGCAAAATTATTATTATTTTTTTTTTAATGGTAGCTCCCTTCCCCTATTTTTTACTTATAGGTAAATAATCATCATCTGAGATAAGCATTTTGTCATATTCTTACACTATTTTCATTCTTTGATGGTTAATCAGAAAGCAAAGCAAAAACACTACACAGAAAAGATAAATAAACTTTCAGAAGAAGAAAGTCTTTCAGCTGTTTTGTAGCTTCTACAAATACAGAAGGTCTGTTTTAGTTTATGTGTGATATGCAAATTTCAGAGTAGAAATGGTTGAAAAATAGCGAGCTGGGTGCAGTTGCCATCAATGGAATAAACTTCACATCGCTTATATTGAAGTTGAAAAAATTCTGTTTTGCAAGTGTCATGTGGATTAAAAATGACACTCTGGTTTGAACCAATAGGTGGCCTTTTTGAACGTGCTGTAGTTATGTTTCCTAAAAATAGAAAGAAAAGCCTGCTTTGAATTGGAGAGCATTTTCAAGCAATAATTTTCAAATAGAGTAAAAATGTTTTTTGTTTCAGAATGACAATAATAGATGCCATTCTTAATAATTTATTTCCCTACGTTCTAAAAGAGCCTAAAGGGTGTTAGGCAGTTGTAAACAAGGACTGAGCTGCATAGACTCCCTCGCTAGGGCCCAGGCCATGACGTCCTTGGTGCTCACCGTGAGCAGTGCTTGTGTGGACACGAGACCATTTCTCAGCTTTTCAGTTTTCTGGGCTTGTGTTTTTGTGCCTGTGAAGCCAGTCTGAGCTGGGAGGGCAGGAGCTGGGCAGGTGTCCCAGGGTGACATTGTTGGGGACAACACGGATCTGCCGGGACCGATGTTCTTGAAGCCCAAGGCAGTCGGGGAATACCAGTGAGTCGATTGAGGCTTTGTCACTTTCACCAGGAAATCAGGCGGTAATCGAGTGGATGGGAATTCTGCCTTTGACTCAGCACAGGACCAGATTTCACTTACAAAATCCAGGGAATCTGCATTCCCGTTTTTAACTTCCTATGTTCACTGAAGCCTGTGTGTTTTGGATGATGAGACCGATGTACCTGAGGCATGGGGAGAGACGCTCTCAAAGGGTGACGTTAGCCAAGGGGACTAGTCTCTAAATTTAGGTGCTCTAACTCATCCTCTGAAGGAGTTTGTCACTCCCCGGACACCTGGGAGCCTTTGGAGACCTGGCCTTCCAACAGGAAAGTAGCTTGATGAGTATCCACCTTGGGACTACAGTTCTTAGCCGCTAGAAATAACACTGCTGGTAATGTGCCCTGTATATAGTGGTAAGATGGCTTCCTATCAGATGGTGAAAATACTCTGTCTGTGCTGCTTATCTGAATCTTCTCATTTATTTTCCACTTTTCTCATTTATTTTCTACTATTTTCCACTTTATAAAAGACTCACGGCTATTGCTGTTTCTTATGGCCTAAGGCACCAGGGAAGGAGGAGGGATATGACTGTCCATCCATCAAAATATTGCAAACTTAGTCACACGAGAAAGGAGCTCCTAAAGCAAGCTTGGCTCCTGAATGTCACAAGGGCTTGGATTTTATTGGGAAGTCTAAGTCACCCTTTGGCCTGAGAACCTGCATGTCATTAGCTGGATATAGGAAGTTAATGAGTCTTTTGCATTAATGATAAAGCTTTCCTGTGCAGAGCTCTCAAAGCCCTTTGCAAAGGTGGGTGAATTCAGCCTCATAGGCAATAAACAGGAATTGCTGTTTTTACCGGTGGGGAAGCAGAGGTGACTTTCACAACTGCAGCTCTCACAATAAGGGGGAGCGAAATTTGTCTGCCCTGGTGCCACAAAGCAGGAAGGGGCTCCGTGCCAAGCACTTCCCAAAATCCTTGTCCCATCCGTTGTGCTCAAGTGCCCACAACAGGTAAGAGAAGGGTCCCAGGTTCTGGTGACTGGCTTGGGAGGACACCTGGAAGGTATTTGCTCTGTAGAGCCCGTGAGACCCCTAAATTCAAGCTCTTGGAAACCAAAACCCCTCAAGATGTCAGTCGCATCTGAAAGTGCCGGCGTAAACACTGGCTAATTATCCTTCAGGGTGCAGCACTCAGAGCAGAGATTTATGTCCGTTTTGTAGAAAGGGGCTTATTCATTCCACCTGCTAACTGATAAAATGGAGGTGAGAACTGAGCGCCAACAAGGGCACCTTGTGTGTGCTGGTGAGAAAGGCAGCGCTGGCAGGATTTCCTCTTTGGGACACTCGTTGGGGTGCTGCAGTCCCGTCCATATGAATTGCTGTTACTGTTGGACTGAAGAAAGCACAACTGGTGTTGATTAGAAACTATATGAAAGACTGTTTGGGCCTGATTTTTCAGTCTTTCCTCATCTTGCCATTAAAACACCCATTAACATGATGTGGAAGTGCCTGCTTGAGTAAAGACTATCGGTATGAACAAATGCAACACCAGCCTTTAAGCTTGCTGAATAAAAGTTGTTTCTTCCATTCTTCTGATTGAGGCAGATCTCCTCATAACATGTTAATTTATTTTCCTGGTAGAGGATGTGGCGTGGCCTCTTATACTCCTGCAAAAACAAGTTTCAACATTGACTTCTTCATAAATAAACACAATTTTCTAGATTGCAACAGCCCATTTAAGTAAATCCTTGCAGTTATTCTGAAGGCTGCACTTTGCTTTCTGAACAGACCTTCTTTGGGTGGTGTCCCAGACGCTTCACCCAAGGAGCCCGCGGGCTTATCCTTGATCCCGCCTTGCGAGGACAAAGCGCCAATGCCTTCAGAACGGGAGGGGACGGCTGTGCCGGGGAAGGAACACGGTAAACACGGTATTGTGCCGACAGCTTTCCTGCCCATCCACTCCCTCCCCGATTCTTACTCATCACAATAGCTTCCTACCAGGCAGTTATCAGTGCAGGCCAGTGCCTATAAATAAGACAATTCTTATTCTCTTTCTCCTTTCCAGAAGCCGAGAGTACAATGTTATCTTTCCTCTTTCCCACAGAAGAGGTCCATGAGGAAATTCCTCGCTTTAGCTTGTCCCTCCTTGTTCCTTGATGACGTCGCAGGCATCTGGGCCTTCTTTTCCTTCTAAAATGGCAAATCCGCTGATGGCCTAAATTTGGGGGGCAGGCTGCTTTGTTAACTGTAAGCTGATGCTGAGAAATCTTCACCCCATTCTTGGCATGGCCAGGCCTAGCTCCGGCAATTCCGATATTGTTCAGAGTTAGAGCTGCTCCGGGCAGGGCTCTGTGACAGATATTCTGGGCCACTTCAGGGTGCGTGAGTCCATCAAGTATTGTGCTGGTCTGAAAACTGGGTAGTCAGGGTTTTTCTACATGAAACCTGTGAAAATAAGGACCTAAATGTTAAATTGAGTGAGAAACGATTTGAGGAGTGAGCCGAGGGGGCAGAGGTGACGTGCTTGGGACAGGCGCCCGTGCTTGCACTGGCCTGTGACTGTCACACCCAGCGCCAGGCGCAGTTTCTTTGAAGGCACCGCCGCAATTCCCAGTACAGTGTGTGGCTGTAAGTCAGGACCAAGGTCTCAAAGGTGAGGCTTTATAAAGTGATGTGCAGCTCCTATGGAAGGGCCATCTGACAGTTCTGTGTTTCTGACTCTCCTTTAGGATTCTCCTTTATCTGGAGATGGATTAGATAAACAGCAACCCATCCCCCCTTAGAGTAGTTGTCCCCCGAGGTCAGAAGAACCATTTTTGCTGGAAAGATAGGCAGGACCTCCTGGGGAGAACCAAAGTGATGCCGAGATGAAGCTGCTCAGCGCTTCCTGGGAGGGCCTCCAACACCTTGCAGGGTCAGCCCCATAAATTGTGTGTTCTTCAGGGCCAGGACCTTGCCCTGGGATTCGCCTGGGAAGTGCACACGCTTGCTGCTGCGCACTGCAAATAATAAATAACAACTTCAGCTGCTGGCTGCAACGTGGGATTATGACTCGATTCTCCCTCCTGATTCATTTCTTGTTCCAAGATGCCAACTAGGCAGTTTTACCAGAATATGTCAGTCGCTGGTGCTAGACCCTCTGCTACCTCCCTTTACTGTGCACAGCGTTAGCTGTTAGGCAGCTGTCATCTGCTGTCTGCAGCACACTTTATAGCACAGAGCAAGAATATTAATAAGACTTCTGAAGGCCTTGCTGCCACTTTTAGTGGAAAGGTTTCCTGCAAAGGGAGCGCAGCAAGACTCCCAGGAGACAGCAGGAGAAAACGCTCCCACGGAGAAGAGCTGGTGTCATCCCGTTTTATTGTCTATATGTCACTGCAACACCCCTGTGATTCTGACAAGCTGCTCTTTTCTGCTGCAGCCGCTTGATGTACTTTCCTTGGTTCAACATCTTTATTTCAGATGTGTAACAAGGTATTAACTAGTTTCTGGGTGTATCTGTGCTCACTGATTAATATTTTCCTTCCTGTTAAGGAGAACTAAACATTTACTTTCCCACATTTGGTTTTGCATCCTGCCACAGAGAAGGCCTTCTGTGTTACATTTCCATCCGGGTTAAGGGTTTAGGGTCACAGAATGGTTGAGGTTAGAAGGACCTCTGGAGATCATCTAGTCCAACCTTCCTGCTCCAGCAGGGACACCCAGAACACAGCGTGGCATCCAGGTGGGTTTGGAAGATCTCCAGAGAAGGAGACTCCTGGGTAGCGTGTTCCAGGGCTCTGTCACCCTCACAGTGAAGAGATCACAGTACTGAATGTGATAAGAAAACCAGAAATGCACCATGCCAGTGAGTAACAAACATGCTTAATCCTACAGCTGGGGAAAGAAAATGGTACCTGTGGAGAATCCCCTCGCTGCGCTTTGCCCCGCTTATTACCAGCAATTCTCGTTGGTGAGCAGGCAGAGAGTCCCCGTGTTCCTGCAAGTAAGCAGTGTTGACCTAAGACTGTCATGTCTTTTACTACTCATTTACATGTCATATTGTTCATATGTCATATGTTCATATTGGTCATATTCATATCACAGAATCACAGAATCTTAAAGGTTGGAAGGGACCTCTAGAGATCATCTAGTCCAGCCTTCCTGCTCAAGCAGGGAAATGGTTGAATAAGCTTCCTTTAACCTTTAGAAAGTTAGGCTACTGTATAAATGGCATCATCCAGGCATAACTTTTAATATTTAACACTGATATTTGTGTATTAAAATAATAAATCCCTACCTACTATACCAGGCTTGCTTAGTTTTGGTTTCCTTTTGTTTTCAGATTGAAACTGAGAGGCTGCTGTACATGAGTTGGCCCATTCCGAATCTTTGTCATCTTAGACAGCTCTGCTCATTGCCAGCTCATTTCACAGAGATCTACTTCAAATCAACTCATAAATTATTAATAGTACACGTGTAGGTCAGGGAGACACTAACCCTGACAATCACACCCTAATATTCTCTCTTTAGCATCAGAAATAAGAAAGGAGATATGAATAATCAACAACCGAGGTATGTCTCATACAGATATGGTATATGCACTTGGAAAAAAAAAAAAACCAAAAAAGGAGAAGAAGAAGAAAAGCAGATCTTTACAAAACCTGTCAGGCTGGCATTAATCTTGCATGCTGAATAATGTGGCAATCTATGAATTTTTAACACCTTTAAAATGATGAAATTGTGGGATGTGATATCCAAAAGTAAATTTATTGAAATTGGAGAATATTTTTGATCAAATGGAGATCTTGAATAACGTATAAAAATATTTAAACATCGGTTCAAATTGCACAGTAAGCAAGGCAGTCCACACGGGCCTGCGCCTGGGAGCAGCTTCCCATCAGAAATAATTCGCCCAAAGATTTAATTACAACTCAAAGTTTTAGCGGTTCTGTTTGTGGGAAGAGACCTGATTCCGGAGGGGTGCTCGGAGGGGACGGGCTGCTCCGTCCCGTTTATTGCCACGCGGTGCAACGTGACGCTCCGCAAACCCTACTGGACTCAGCGGGGTCTGTAGGGGAAGGTGTTGGCTCGTGCTGCTTTGTGTGGGGCTTCCTCTGGGGCTTTAGGCTGAGGGAAAACTCCTGCTGAGGCCTGTAAAACAACGGGATAGATCCCGTCCTAGCTGCGGTCACTACAAATCTGCTATTGACTTCCTTGGGGACAGGATCAGACTTCGTGCTGCAAGTCACTTCCATCTGGATTGCCAAGCGGACACTAAACCAAAATGTTTCATTTAGAAACTGTCAGAAAGGAATCACTAACCTTTAATGCTTATTAAAATAGCTATATGCTTTCCTGCAAAGGGACTAAAGAGCAGCTGGACACTTTAATTCTCACTCTATGCAAAGTAAGAATGACAGTCAAGAACTTTACCTATTTTTAAAATCCTTCTAATGAAAGGCATTCTATTCCCCTTTTATTGAACAGAAAATAAAAGGTGTTTGTTTCCACAGATTTGAGGAGAATTAACATGTATCTGATTGTTAATATTTGATCCTTCTTTAATTATTTATGGTATCAAGGAATGAATCTGTCAAGTAAATAATGAAATGCGTACATGCAGCATATGTAATTAGGTTAGGTGCATAAATCCAAAGTGTTCACTTTATAGTTGTCAGTGCAAAATTTATTAATAATGAGAAATGCTAAGTGAAGAAAATCCCTAACAGTCTACTCATTAGTGTAGGTTAGAGCAGTTGCTGAAAAAGAAAGTTATCATTCCTCACTTACTGTATTTCATCATTTGAAAATGTTAGTAAATTGCTATCCATTTGCCTCATCTCTGCTCTAAATCTGTAACAAGAGCAGTCTTGACGTTGCATTCTGCAGGCACATTTCATCATCGTGCTGCAAATAAATAGACAGCTTTCAAGGCAGAGATTTTCTCCACTTTTATGCAGTTTAAAGCAATAGAATACCACACACCTTGCTACCTTGGGACACGGAAGTGCCTTCACATATTAAAAGAAAGAAGTGCACCAGGGTTCTCTCTGTATTTTAGGACTGAAGATGATGTATGAATGCTTATACTCAAGAGGAAATAAAACCATACATCTACATCTACCAGTGGGATAATGTATGGACAGCAGAGCGTTGTGGGTGAGACAGTATGTATTTGTGTTGTGGATAGGATAGAATTCCATATAGAGTTCTGTGATTCTGTGATTCTGTATACCTTATCAGAGCAGTCCCATGTGCAGTCCTCACAGAATACCTGCCTTCGTACGACACGTAAGCAGTATAAAAGCTCTGCAACAACCCGCCCTCAGCCTGTTCCAAACAGAGTGGAGCTCCGGACCATGTCCCAGGCCACGCGTCCCCACAGCCAGAGCCCTTGGAGCCCTAGAGCCCTTGGAGCCCTAGAGCCCTTGGAGCGCTGCCGTGGGCAGTGATGACCCCGGGGAGTGCCCGGCTGTGCCTGTCCCATGGGATCCCTGAGGACATGGCCTGGCTCCAGCGGCAGCGCCGCGGCCGCCGTGCCCTCCCTGCCCCTTTCCCTCAGCTTGCCACCAAGTTCGCTCTGCTTTCTGCAGATTAGCAAAAAAAGGGCTCTGCTTAACGAAAAAACAAAACAAAACAAAATTAATCAGTGAGTTTCTGCCTCCTGGGACGTGAGAAAAATGTGTGAGATGGATGAAACACCTGTTTGAGACAGAGAACTGTCGTTGTGGGACCGCAAGAACGTTTTCTCCATCCCAAAAGGCATTTTCCAGAGCTCCCGCTCTGAGAGAAGATTTGATTGCTAAACGTATATTTAAAACAATATTTCAACATCATTTTGAAGCTTATCATTAGCACAGGCACTTTGTGGGCTAATTCTCTCTATCCAAGGATTGAGAACCACCTCAGCTCACTTTAACTATCGAAAATTAGATATCTAGCGTGAATTAGTCAGCTGGGCTCCCTCAGTAGTCATTGAGATTCATCCCATCCTAAAACCCATGCTTTAGGCTAAGCCTGGGCTACAGGAGGTGAATTACCCTCTGGAGACATCCGCTCTGCTCCTCGGCTGTAGAAAAATGACTAGCTCCAGCTAAGGCTTGGACTTTGAGGCTGTACAGGAGACGAGCTAATCTTGCTGTGTGTTTCCAGGTTGGACTTCTACTTGGGAACTGAGAGGGAAGATCATCACGTCTTGACCTTAAGGTAACGAGAACTCTTGGAGACCGACCACAACAAAGTGCTTACGCTCGTTGTGTCCTATTTTTCCAGAGCGTTAAAACAGAGAGGAGGCTGTTTCTGCTGCCGAAAGCGCCAGGCCTGAAGCAGCAGCTCTGCGCCCGGCGCTGGCCTCAGCACCCACGCGGCCCGGCGGGCAGCTCCTCCGGGAGCTGACGTGGCTGAGCGCTCTTCCCTACGCGGGTGTTGCTGGGTGAGTTTCCCTCTCGGTCTCTTTCAGGATCTAGCTGACCCAGCAGCCCCGCGGTGACTCGAGCGGCCTCAGGGGAGAAGGTGGGAAGGGACAAGTTGCTGGCACTGGGAGCGGGAGGGCTAGTGCTGCCGGTCACAGCGCGAGCTTAAGCTGGTCGGGAAATCAAACCCTGAGCAATAGCAGCCTCGCAGCCATTCGCTCAGTTTTACATCACACTGTTAGATTTTAATCACTGTGTTTTGGATCGGAATCACAAATCCTCTTATCTGCCATAAGAGCTTCTTCCAAGCTTGACGCTTTTCTGCTCCATATGAGATGCAACAATATTCATCTCTGCTAGTCAAGCCTAGAAATGCATTAAACTGTCCAACCAGAAAATCAGGAACAGGCATTTAGTGATGCAAAATGGTCATTCTGCAACCTAATGCCTAAGGGACCGATCAGTCATCGCAGACTCCCACTTCTGCTTGAAAAGACCAATTAGGTGACTCTGCCTATTCAACTATCAATATAGGATTGCTCCCAACAGGATATTCCCCTGTGTTTTACCCAGTCTAATTTTAAATTACTCAAGTGCCAAGACTTCTATCACTTCCCTGGGGTGACCATTACACAATCAAAGGCCTCACTGTGAGGAAATGTTTCCTGATATTCTGTCACATTTTTTTGTAGGCTTAGTCTCATTCCATCTTACCTAGTTACATAGCCTTGAACAGCTCTAACTTCTTTTACAGTCACACTGTTGCAAAATATAAGGACAGGTAACCTAAATTTTTGCATGCCTATTTCCTGCTAGACATTAAATTGCTTTAAGAAAAAGTCAGTCACTTCAATCCATGGCATTACTATCATTGTTTCTGTAGTTCCTTCCCAGCTTTTTCTGGTGCTGAGGTGATCTGAATCACTGAGCACTAAACAAAGCTTCATGGAGAGGAACTGTTATCCATATATGTCCTTTAGAGAGGATGATACAGGCCAAAAAAGGAAATCTAGCCAAAAAGTCAACTTAAGGTGCCACATACTACTGAGGTAACAGGAATTAGCTACTTGCATGTTAGAAGTCACAGACAGTGAAGAGATAAAATATAATTCCCTATAAAGAGAGTTTAAGGCTTAGTCTGCGCTTCAAGGTTTTGGTAGGCAGGTAAGTGCCAGAGCCATAGGGAACATGGTGGCTTCTGGTGAGAGGTCAGCCACAGAACCCCATGGACTCTCAGGTTCTCTTAGGTTCCTTTGCTCGGGGAAAAAAGACTTGAATACAGCTTGTATATAAGAAATTTCAGCAGGAAGGTGCTTGTCTCCAAGCATCTTGGAGAAACAAATGTCAGGC
>JAVCKT010004913.1:0-17501 GCA_032273925.1 Rhynchotus rufescens
CTGAAAGAGAGAGGCTGCAGAGGGTTTCTGGTTGTTAAACAAAGAATATGGACCTGCAATTTTTCTGCAAGATGAGGTAAACAGCACATTAATTAAATTTGTAGATGATACCAAACTGGAATGTGTTGCAAACACTAAGTACAGATATAAGACAAACCGACCTAGAAAAGGTTAGAAACATAGTGAGTTGGAAATTAAAAAAAAAAATACAGTATTGAGAGGGAAAGGTAATATATTGAAAGTGCAGATATTAAAAAGATAGATTCAAAATAGTTTGAAAATCAATAATATTTAAAAGAATTTAAAGCTTGTTAGAAATTATGTGATCATAACTGAACTTAGAACTTTCTCCTCTTCCCTCCACTCTGCTTCATTTTTTTCTGTGCATTTTGACAGTACCTACATAATTATAAGTGGAATTTATTTCAAATGCAGAGGATTCATCACATCCAGGGAACTTATACTCCACACTATTCTCATACTACACTCAGAAAAACAATCTGCTTCTGCTACTACAGCGATAGCTGTAAATATCAAAGTGGCATTGACTGAAAATTGCTATTTTCTTGGAGACTCTGAAATAAAATAGGACCTTACTGGTTTAAAAGTGGCACTTGTTTGCCTCAATTGAAAAACAAGACTAAAAATTATATCAGAGTTGTGCATGACAAGATGTTTATCCTAACATGGAGACAGACACCATAAACCAAGAACTCAAAAATGAACTTGAATGTGCTGATATAATTGTAGTCTTAGATATCTAATTTCCAGAGAAAAACTATTTAAGATCTTCAACTTTTAATACTCTCTGTACTGAAAGTCTGCTCTTCTTTGAATGAATCCAAGTCATAAGCAAAACACATCCTAGGAATTCTTATGCCTAAATCCTCATCTAAACTTCTAAGTATTTTCTGGCTCATGCATCCTGCATTCAGTTCATGGTCTCAGTGAACAATAATCTCTCTGTTGTCCACAGACCCTTTTTATACCTTTTTCATCAAGACAAAATTGTCTTACTCTCTGCTAACACTCCGTCTATTATATAGGGCCAGATACCTTTCCTTTCAAATGAACTAACCCATGTACACCTAATTAAACTCAGAACAGTTCACATTTAGCTTTGAAGTTTACCACTTCTAAGAAAGAATGCAAAAGGGTCTGAATTCTTGCTTCATTTTTTTTTTCCACCTATAGTAGTTAAATATAGCATATAATCTCCCTTTATAAATACCATCTTATCTATTGCCATTGTCTCTATGTTAATGCTATTGCTTACACAGTGATGCTTCATCACAATCATTATAATAAAAAAAATCAAAAAAAAAAGGAAGAAGAAATGTGTATTCTTAGTGCACCCTTACATGTAGTGGTTATACTTCTCATCCAAATATTGGGAATTAGGTTTTACTTCTTCCTCTAGCAAAAAAAGTTTGAGCCATAGCTTCTGTTTTACAACCAAGCCTCAGATTATAGTTCTCTAGGAGAGAGTAAAGAAGAAAGAAAGAAATGAAAATAAGAACACATGTGGGAGTGACAGGAGATATGAATGCTAATGATTTTCAGTTTGTCAAATGCACAGAATTCCCACTCCAAGATTTGCTTCCAGCTCTTACCCTTGCTGTTGCTCCCAAATAGCTAATGAACTGACTAAAATCACAAATTTGGAGAGTGAGGAGAGCAACTTCAACTGGTTTGATTACCAGGGCATACAGAACAGTTATGAGTTCCCTTAAACTCTGCTTAGAGTGGAGAGGAAGAAGGCTGCAATGGCCCTAAGATTCCTTTCTATATTTGTATTGAAAAGGCATGCTCTAGAGATAACTTCACTGAAACCAGTGTAATAGACATCAGTAAAAGCAACAAACAAACAAAACCCTCCAAGATTATTCAGGATTTGGCAAATATTGAGAGGGAAAAAAAAATGAATTATTGGCAAATTTGAAGGCTAGTGTTCTTGGAAAACACTTTTGAAATACATTGACTGAAATCTCTCGAGGAAGTGGTAGAAATGCATAGACTCATAGTTTAAAATATTTGAACTGCTTCCCAGAAGAAAAAAAAAGGCAAAGCTTTAGGATCTATTTTTATTGATTCTTTTGCAGAATGCATATTCTGTTGTTTTTTGTTTTTTTTTTCTCATGCAAAATAATTCAACTTGCAAGAATAAGCAAGTTAGCAGTCACATCAGGAGACCATGTTTTCATCTTTCATTTGTGCAGACTAAAATCAAAGGTTCTGATTATTGCTTTAGTGGCCACTTACTCTCCATTACACAATTTTGGATGCTCCCTATGGAAAGCATGGAGAGGAGGTTTGGCCTCCATAGCCAAAACAGCACCCTATGACTCCTACAGAAGTATATTAATCAGGATATAGTTAATATTATAATAATTAATATAAGAACAGTTTGAAAGTACTTTGGAATGCTATCATGGCATAGATAGTTACAATGAATGCACATTTTACACATTTACACAAACAGTCTGATCACAAAAGGTCAAAGATGAGTGTAGTTGTATATAGGAGTTATCTAATCACAAAATGTTGCCAGGCAGCAATAGACAAGATATGCCCAGGGGATGACAAATCATCAGGACAATCTGCCAAAAACACAAGAAGAGTGACTGACAGAACTGAAAACAAGATAAGAAGTTTTGGGAGTGGAGGAGATGCCCTTTTTGGTGGGGGAAACAGAGAGGCAATAGCACTTGAGGCATAAGTGAAAAGAACTGGAGAAGAAATAAGAAAAGACAAATCACTTTTGATTTCTTAAGTTTGATCACCATCCACCCCTTGGTGAGTGGCAGTCTAGTTAGCAGTGCTAACTAGATGGCTCCATGATATTATATATTCACAACTAATCTAATATGTATGTTTTTAAAAGTGACAGTTTTGTATGCATGGTGAATAATAGTTAATAAGGTGTAAGAACCATTAGTAAGAAATGTGTTGCTAATGAAAGAATTTAGTAAAGTTTAGTATTTAAAACTAAACAGAACACACCATTTTCTAAATTTCTAACATATATATAGAGATAAAATATATATGTATGCATTCAAAAAATTACAATAATCTTTTTCAGATAACTAGCTCAACGAGGTCTGACAATTTTTCTTTTGGGATTCTTTGCTTTGTATCATTCTATTACAATTGTATCCACTTTCTCCAACCTCATCAAATTCTCTTCCTCAGTGCCTTTACTATTAGGCAGTGAGGTTTTGGTTAGAGTATTCTCAGTACACCTATTGAAACAGAAAAATTGCTCTGTCTCTAGTTTTATATTGCCATGTAATATGTCCTTTGATTTTAATGTGCATGTGAGTGTTGTTTCTGAACAGTGATAAAGTCTAGAGAAAGAAAACCAAGATAATGTTACAAAGATATATGACAGAACCCAAATCTTTCTTCTCTAAATGATTATCTGGTTCACAGTAACTATGAGATAAGTGCTGAAAATCTAATAACTATCAGTAATTTATAATCGCATTTGTAGCTTCACTATAAGTCTTCAGAGTGAGTTGATTTAAAATTATTTTCTTTTGAGCAGTTTATATCTCCTGAATTTTTTACGGTGTCTGATGGCAACTGTTTGCAAGAGAAATATTCTTGCTTGTAATAGACAAACCTTAGACAGATTTTTGTCAGATGACATCTAACACAGTAGTGAAAATAACAATAAAAATATTCTATAAAACAGATTTCTATTTTTTGCTTATTTTTGATTATAGCAGGATGATTTGGTTTTAAGCTTATGGAAGACATGAAATGTTTCTAAGAATTTTGTTTTGTTTTGCTTTTGATCTATATAGACTTGAATGGTCTAGTGACCTGACCTGAATGGAGTTTTGCCAATTTACATTAGTAGTGTTGACACATATTTGGCTGTGGATTAAACTAAAACATTTTTCATCTCATATATCTGTCCCAGCCTATTTCTGGAGACTTCTGTCCCTATGACAAGGGCAAATGAATGGCAGATGAATAAAATATATTTCTTAACAAAACCTAATATAATAAAGTAAGCTAAATCCAACATTAGTTTACCTTAATGTAACAGACTAATTTCAAAAGAGTGATCCATGTACTTCAGCTCTTCCTGCTCCTGGAAGAACCTGATCTATATTAAAAAGCAAATTAAGAAATAGGTAAACTAAGAAGCCAACAAACAACACAAGCATTGAAAAACAGAATAAACTGAATGTCATCTGCTGTCAGGGCGAGACTATTGAGAATTTTAACATCAGATGAGTCTGTAAAATGGGGTTAACTTTCTGTAGTTGTAAAAGCTAGTCTCTGTGTGATATCAAGCATCAAATACTCATTCTGCATAAACTGCAGAATAAAATGTGCAGATGTAGAGGAGACGGTTAAGCATTTGAAATATTCCTTTAGGAATTCCAAAAATTAAATAAATTTATTTAAATAAATATTTTATGTATTCATAATAAAATTTTGCAAACAGGGCATAAGAAGTTGTCCTGAGCATCTGACAAACCTAGGACTGGAATCGTAAATAATTGTGAGCACTACCATCAAATTAACATTAAGCTACTAACATTAAAAGCCACAGAAACAGTCCTTTCATTATTCTAAATAAAATATACTGAGCTATCTGAGAATGAAAGAGGAATCTGAATAATTCCCTAGCCAGCGAAAATATATTTTCCATGCTCATTTCTCTAAAATAGCTCAATGGAATTTTACCAGGCTTTCCAAATACTTACTATTGAGGGGGAGAACAAGCATGAGAAATGTCCTCCTGACAGGTAGTGAAATGAAAAGCATCTGAAAAATGCTGCCTACAATGAAAGTGCCATTCTAGCCCTAACCATAACATCACATTACCAGCTCTACAATCACTTGCTTCTTTCTGAATATCCTTCTACCTTTGAACATAAGCCTTTTATTAGTCATTCAGCAGATTTCCTGAGATGTTTGCTAAAACAGAGAGGGGAATAAGGATTTGAACAATAAATAAGTCACCTCAAAACCATTTGCTTGTATATTAAACACTGAGGTCGCTGAAAGTAAAAACAAGTTTTGACCTTCACTATTTCAGTACACATTCTAAAGGCTGAAACGCAGGGCAACATCAACACACAGTCTGCACAGGTGTTAGGATGACAATTCGCAAAGAGCAGCAAAAAGGCATCTGTGCTTTCTCCATCCTTAACTCTCACAGAGTAGCATGAATATTTTCCAAATCCGTGTTACTGTCATGACGCACAATTCATGCATTCTACTGATACAGGATAATATGAATTAGGTTAGCCCAGAGGTGGAAGTAAGAGTATTTTTTTCTGACACACAAGCTCTGGGACAGCCTGCAGAGAGTTAAGGACACTAATATCGAAGCTGGTTTTGTCAAATTTGAAAAATTACTGGCCTATCTGTCTTCCTTTTACTGACAGTAACTACCATCATTCTGGCAGTAGAAACAGAGAATGGGCTATGTGTATGTGTCATTTATTCTTGTTCTTTTTCTTCACACTTTTTTTTTGCCATTTCTGCTAAACTTGCTGGTATGCATGTTTGCATCTCAGCTGCTATATTTGGGAATGTCTGAAGCACAGACATCTCTCTCTTTCATTGCTACAGCTGACAGAGGATTACAATTTCTAGCAGAAGTGTAAGCAACTGTGGCCAGAGGGAGAATTTCATTAGAGGATTCTGTCTTAATTGAATTTTATTGAAGATTTTTTCCCAAAATGAAATGATTTATTCTTCCTCCTAACAACAAAAAAAAATGGAAGTGTTCAAGTTTTCAAAAGAAACAATTAACTCTTCAGCTGAGTTGTATTCCACAATCAGTATTATTAGTTGATATATCACTGAAAAATTAGTAAGTGTATTGCTTTTATCATATTTTTATTCAGTGACTCTTAATTTTAGTTATCAAAAAATAAACTTCCAGTAACTTTTTATTGACTTTCAATGGCATTTAGCTATTTTAATGGGATTCCCATAGTTTAGTACCTTTCAAAACCTTGGGTTACTCATTCAAATAATAATGGTGGGAATGGTGGGTTTTATCCATACCCATGTACAACCTTGATCCTTGCAAGAATTGCAAGTTTTTGGAAGAGAATGCACTGCTCTTTATCTTCTCTTAACTTTTTCTGATTGCAATCTCAAACCTTAGAAATATATTAGAAAAATATAATGGAAATCTGTACTTTATATAAAATTTTATGCAGCATATTGCAGTAGTTTAAATATTTTTTTACTTAGAATGTGTTCTTGGGCTGCAATACAGCTAAAAATATTTTGTTCCCTAATTTATCTTGCTAGGCTTCAGAACGTACAGTATAGGCTCTCTTTTTCTTATCCACACCTGCAAAAAATCTCAGCCTCATCAAGACTGCTACTAGGTAAATTGTTTATATTATTCAAGGTAGAAAATAGTAGGACTTGCTTTTGAATCCTCCATGCCTTGCAGTAGTTCATTTCAATTATTTATTTTGTTGTGACTAATAATAAATTGTGTTCCTTTTCTGCAATTTGAAGAAAATAGTCCGCTTTCTAGAATTTCTGTTATTGGGAACAATGTTCATATTTTCTTTAACTCTCCAATTTCTTATTTCCTACAATAACCTCTTCCACTTTTCATCCCTCATTGTAATGGCATTGGCAATTAAATACCAAGGACTACTGTTAAGAAAATTTAAAAAAAAAAAAAAAAAGAAGAAAAGAAAAAAAAAGATAAAACAGGGAAAAAAAGAGAGAAAATGGAAAATTGAGCAGGGAAGAATGAACAAAAAAAGAGAAACAATTTGCAGGAGATTTTAGTGCATTGCCCTTTCTCATTACGGAACATGGAAGTTTGCTTGCTTGGGGACAGCTGGATATCACAAAACTTGAGAAATCTTTTCCTGTTTCTGCTAAGCCTGGTTTGGCAATGTGGCTTATCTGTTCTGTAGCAGCTGTCATCACAGGGAACAACTGAATACACTCAATTTTTGATGTCAAGCAATAATTAAATAATTTGTAATGAAAATGGGATAAGGCCTGAGTTTACAATGTAAGTGTATGTCTTAAACTGTGATGAACGTCACATCATTTATGCCAGTTGTTCACAGTCATTTTCAAACGAGAAAGCAAATTGATAGCTAAAACATGTCTCAGCTGGACAATAACTCCTGATTTACATCCACATAGGGACACAACCCTGAATGTACTTCCCTTGTATAAGATATGCCTGCATTGCCCCTTAATGAAGGTAAACAAGCAAGCAAACAGAAAATACTAAGTGGGAATTTAAATGCATGTTTCCTGTATGACTCCTTTTGGAAAGAAAGAAAAATGTAAAAAAATGTGAAGGTAAAATTTAATAGTTGAGCCATTTCAGTGGAACTTAGAAGGTCTGTGCATTTTGTCTTTATCAACTTCATATACTCACCAAAATTTTTGCTCAAAATTTGCAGTATCTATCTCATGTACTGACCTCCATTTCTCTATAGATGGTACAGATCTATATAAGGACAGAATAAGGCCAGAATGATAATAAGATAAGATAAGGACAGAATGCTGATATAAATTTTTGAATAAAATTAAAAGGTGTAGCTTCTTTTGTAAAACCACAAGATTAACAGGGAACAATATTATTTTACTGTTTTTTTTTTTCCTTTTCCAAAATTTCTTGAAAACTTGAGGGGAAAAAAATCACAGAATTACAGAATGGTTGAGGTTGGAGGGGGCCTTTGGAGATCATCTAGTCCAACTCCACTGCTCAAGCAGGGACACCTAAAGTGCATGAGACAAGGTCACATCCAGGTAGGTTTGAAAGATCTCCAGAGAAAGAGACTCCACAAGCTCCCTAGGCAGCCTGTTTCAGGGCTCTGTCACCCTCATAGGAAAGAAAATCCTCCTCATACGAAGGCAAAACTTCCTGTGTTTTAATTTGTATCTATTACCCTATGTTGTGCCACTGGCTACCACTGAGATGACTGTGGCCTCATCTTCTTTACATTCTCCACTCAGGTATTTGTACATATTCCCTCTCAGTCTTCCTGAGAGATCCCCTCTCAATTTTCTCCAGGCTAAACAGCCCCAGCTAGCTTAGTCTCTTAAGACAGGTGCTCCAGTCCATAACCATCTTTATTGCTCTGTGCTGGACCCTCTCTTCACGTCCCTCTTGTCCTGGGGAGCCCAGAACTGCACACAGTACCCCAGGTGCAGCCTCACCAGAGCTGAGGAGAAGGGCAGGATCCCTTTCCTTGACCTGCTGGCAACACTCCTCCTGATGCAGGCCAGGATCCCATTGGCCTTCTTGGCCATGAAGGCACACTGCTGACTCATGGTTAACTTGTTGTCAACCAGGAATCCAAGGTCCCTCTCCCTAGGGCTGCAAGGTCAACCCCTAATCTGTACTGGTGCCTGGGGTTATTCCTCCTCCCCAGCTGCAGGACCCTGCGCTTGTCCTTGAGGTTTCTCTCTGCCCAGCTCTCCAGTCTATCTAGGTCCCTCTGAATGGCAACAAAGACTCAGACAAAAAAAAAAAAAAAAAAGGAAGGATGGAAATGCCCCAATCTGTTCAAGGTTTCTGAGATGCTTATGTGTTATTAGTGTAGTCTAAACTAAGTAACTACTAAGTTTGAGGATATCTTACTGGTCAATAGAGAAAAGGGCATTTGTACAGACTGGTGTATCTGAAGTATCTTTGAAAATCTCTTAGTATGGCATGTACCAGCCTTGGGAATTACAAATTGTTTTTGTTTCTGAATGTAGAGATACAGTTAGATACAGAGATACAGTAAATTACAGTTAGACTAAACTAGCTCTTTTAGATAAGCAAACTTAGATTGATTGAATTGCTGTCCCAGCTTTCAAACAGAGAACTTAGAACTTAGAAATAGCTGGATATAATAGTCGGACATAACAGGAAAGTTTGAGAAACTGATAAATAATCAGCAGATGAGCTGAATTTGGTGTTTCAACAGAGCTGATATCAAGATAAGAAGACAGCAAAATAAAATAAAGGTTATTTAAGGTAATACAACATGGAATTTACATCAGTGATAGAAGACTGCAAAATTAAAAAAAAAAAAAAAAAGAAAAAGAAGACTTAGAAGGTCAATCATCAAGACAAAATCCATAGGCAGTTAGTGTGTTTCCATGAATGGAGGAGGGGTACTACGTGCGAAGACTTTGGAGAGTTCATCTGATTTTCTATGTTCTTTGAATACATCTAAAGTACATTATGACAATGATATTTATCATCTTGTTATAAGGACAGAATAAAAAAAAAAGGAAGAAAGAAGGAGACATAATTAGAAAGACTCAAAAATATTTTTATACAAAAATCAATAGTAAAAGTACAGTGATTTCCTCTACCTTCAGTTATCAGTATGTTAGATGATTAGGATAATAGTCCTCTAGATTTCCTCTGTACTCCAGAGGATTACTAATCCAATAGTGCTTAGCTGTGTAGGAAGAGCTGTCCCTCAATTTTCTCCACAGAGGGAAATCTAGGAGTTGAATCTGACTGCTCACACTTAGGCATGCAGTGACCTTTCATCTTCTCCAGGGAAGTCAAGGCATCTATGTTAGAAGGGTTGAGATGAAAAAGGACCTATGGGGAGACACATATCCCTCCGGAGTAGCAGCTGCAGACCAGAGAGGATAAAGGACAGTCTAAAGTTGTATCAGATACATATATTTAGTCAACTGAGATCCATCCTGATGTGATCTTGCTTTGTTTTGTTATTTATAGAGCAGTCAATAGTACTTAATTCAGCTGCACACTCCTCAGAGATTTCTGGTGCCATTTGTGATTCCTGGAGATGTCAAGAGCACCTGCACATGGCTGATCCGTATGGCAGTGCATATGCGAGATCTATGGTTTTTTGCAGTGGCAAATGGAGGTCAGCCAGCATATCTTGGTACCTTTAAGGCCATGGGGACTTCAGTGTAGGCAGCTGGATAAGGCCCAGCTAGAGAGCTATTCGTCTAAAGTAGGTACCTATGACTTGATTCAGTGGCAGATATGAGTCAGTGTCATCCAAATTACCCTATCTTATTCTGCCTGACCAGAGGCTGCTTGTTCAGGACAGAGTGGATTTTCTTTGTGGTTTTGTCCTGTCTAACATAAATATTTTGGACATCTTTAAAATGTTTCAAATGACACTGCACAGCAATATTCTGATGACTGAATGGAGGCCCTTTCACTTAAGTGCTCTGCAGGTTATGCTGATCGTTTTAATAAGCTCCTCACTGACTGTAATGGGACCTTAAAAATTTGCTTTATTGCAAACACCTACATTTTTGGTTCCACATTCTGAAGCTGTACTCCATCTTTACACATCCTGAACACAGACATTTAAATAATTTGAAATGCTAGAAGTTATCTGAGACATCCAAATGTAAAGACACAGAAAATATGCAAAATTTGCACCTTACTGGCAATTACAGATCAGTTGATATAACCCAAAATATCACCAAAAAAACCCCCCAGAAAATAGTCTTTGTTCTAACTAAACTAAACTAAAATCAGTGCTAAGTCAGTTATATAAATCTCAGAACATTTTTATCTGTTGATATCGTGATTCTAAAAGAGTTTGTGAGAAGTTCTTGATATATATTATTAAATTCAGAATGTAATTTGAAAATCATATATGTAATAGCTGTCCTTGTAATCACTTCATTAATCATTAGCACCTTCACATTAATTCAAACCGAAAAAAAATTTTTATATATGCATTCAAATGTTGAGTTAACATTACATGCATTCAAACAGCTGAATTGGTTTTATGTTGTATTTATATGATTAATAATTTAGAAGATCATTATCTTGTTTACCTTTGTTGTTGTTGTCACTGCATTCTTTGTTGTGGATAAATGTTTAGGGGTAATTTTGTCTTTTGAGTATCATAAACAGTAACAAATGCTTTTTGATTCACTTACAAATTATAAGAGAAGAGCCATGAAATTTTCCTAACCTTTTCTGCAGCTCAATAAATCACAAACAGACAAGAAAGTTAAGCACTATTTCAGTGGAAAATCAGCAGACAGATGTAGCACACATTCCCCTCAAAATAATTCAGAACCTGTTCCAATTTATCAAATGCCTACTTTATCTGTCAAAACAATGTCCTTTCTCAAATAAAGGGCATTGTTTCTGCAGCAAGAAAAAGGTTCTGATGTATTGTTATCTGCAAATGGATGGTGGAATAATGGAACAACAGGCAATGTTTCAAGCTCGCAGATCAAAGGGCAGAATACATTACAATTCTTGTTAAAATAAATTAGGTTAAAATCATAATTTCAGTAAAGATATTTCTGTCCTTAAACTTTTTTTTATTTCTTTTTTTTTTCACAGATCCTCAGAAACAATAAGAAACTACCTTTTAAAATATATGTTACTGCATTTCTTCCCATTTTGAGAACTTCGAATTTCAGAGAAACCAGAATTTAAAGAGCTGTTATATTAGCTACTATCTTATGATAACATTATACTATCTAACGTTTACAAATTAAATATTTTTGATTGATTTATTTAATTTTATGTATTTTATATTATCATCAAAATTAATGGTATAGAATAAGAATTTTCATAAGAAAAGATATTGTTTTGAAATCTTCCAAAATCAATTTTATCTCTAAATGTTACATGAAGTATGATAATATTAACATGAAGTATTATATTAAATCACTGTATTTAATCAAATGCTTCCTTAAGATTGCCCATAGCTTACAAATGCCACTAGCATCATGAGATTTTAAAGCCCTGGACTCTCTAATATAAGCTCAAAAAACCAAAAAGTATCAATAAACAGAAATAGCCATGGAGTTCTCAGCAAATCTACACAATCAAAGCTAGTTCCATTAACAAGTCATTGTAATGTTCAGATATTTTCTTTAACCTCAACATGTCAGATATTTATGATGATTCTGCAGCCAGCTTGATCTTGAGCTGAACTGTGACAACTTTGCACTGATGTATCTGTCTCCTCCGTGATTGCATGTGGCTCTTTCTTTCTTATATGCTTCCATTTTTCAATTCTTTTTATTCAACTGTGACCTCTGTCAGTTATTAGTTTTTTTTTTTACTCATGATACGCCTTTAATATCAGAGATTCCTCTTAGAATATACAACAGAATCAACTGCTTTAGAAAGATATTCCTTTATGATCAGCTTATGACAGCTTCAAAAAGTCCTTTTTAAGTAAATACTTTGTTTACATCTTGCTTTTCATAGACATAAAAAATAGTCTGAGTAATTTTATTACAAGAAGCTCAGAATCATGGCAGAACAAATGAAAATATTCTGTGATCAGAAGGTCCAGTTATTTTCTCTAATTGCACTAGCTTTTATTTCAGTCACCTTCCAGTGTAAGCCACAAACTAGGTTCCGTGTCTTGAAATCCATGACATCACTAAAGACCATTTATGTCAGCCCTAAATCAGCTGCATAATTGTTTTTTCTTTTGAAAATAGTCCAACTGAAATCAATTAGTATTCATGTAGCAGAACATATCATACAGAATAAGGACAGGATAGGAAAAAGAATTATAGAATTGTTCTTCTTAGGATTCAGCAAATTCAGAAAAGTTATTTGTATCTAAAAGAGGTTTGACCACTGCAAAACATTACGTTGAATCATGAAAAATTGTGCATCCCCAGTTGCATGTCACCACACCCTTGCTTTGGGCAAATCTGCA
Source organism: Rhynchotus rufescens (assembly GCA_032273925.1). Taxonomy (NCBI): domain Eukaryota; kingdom Metazoa; phylum Chordata; class Aves; order Tinamiformes; family Tinamidae; genus Rhynchotus; species Rhynchotus rufescens. The sequence goes on from JAVCKT010004913.1 coordinate 12,660, forward strand.
CACGTTTTTGGGAGAAGAAAGTTATGAGCACACTGTCTGTTTTGCCACAGGCTACCTGGAGAGGCATAAATGAGAAGTTTGCACTAATTGCACTACTGCATACAAATGATTTTTCCTGCACTGAATTAGGGAATGCTGGTGTTAACAAAACTGGTGGCTGAAATGCTGTAGAATAACTGCCAGCTAGTGGGTCCTCCCCAGCACAGCCCACATCAGAAAGGTTTTGTATTATTTGCCTTGAAGATACGGGGGATTCAGCAAGCACATGCAGATCAAAGTGAGTAAGAAAGATCCACAGACATGACTGCATTGACCTGTGCTGCTGGGATAACTCAAAGCGCCAGCTTGGCCTAACCATGAAGTGCAGACCTCTCGAGTTTTGTCAGATTAACCAGAACAAATTGGAATTAACATATGAAAATCTACTAGGAGAATAAATCTACACTAATATTTAGAGGGAAAGTTATGAATACAATGTATTAGCGACTGTTCATGAGTCACTCCAAAATCTCTATCCGACATATTTTTCCAGAAGCAGTTGACTGTAGTCAGTATCATTTTATGAGCACAATTCAAAACACAGTTTCAAAAGTGATTCTACTTTAGGTCTTATGAGGAGATGTGTTTTCAACCCTTATTTGGAATTAAGAGAGTGATGAAAAGCTAGAAATGGCTACAAGTGTCATTTTAAAGATAAAGATGTACTGTGGCTACCAACAAAACAAAAAGATCATTAAATAAATATTAATGGAGAAATGAATTAAGTTCAAGGAATGTGAAGATAAAAAGGTATCCGGACGAGAAAACAACAGCAACAAAAAACTGTTCGAGGTATTCTTAATCAAGCTAAGCACAAAACCTAAATTGAAATAGCAATTAGGAGCCAGACATAAATTCTGGGACAACCAAAATTCTGGCTGAAATTATTAGGAATTTCAGATTAATCAGATGCACAGAAAAATAGAAGTAGGATGTAGAAGTGTAGAAGTGTAGAAGTAGAAGTGATTTCCTATGGATCCACACAATTCCTATACAGAACTGGAATCTCAGCTGAAATCTGACTTCTTTGATTTCCTCTGGAAATAAACTGGAAGCAGCATTCTCTTTGAGTACTGCCTATATGAACTATGTGAAACCCAAGTCTGTCTCTGATCTTGTCAGAGACAGATCAGTGTAAATGGCTGGCAAAGAGTAAATACATTGCTATAATTCTCTTCAGAGCTGTTTTTCCTCAGAGTCAATTTTGATGCTGAGAAAGCAAATTACGACTTTGTTAACACCAGTGTCTGCTGCATTGCCCATTACATGCTCATTCCCTTATATGAAACAAGTGTAAAAATGCTGCTACCTATGAATCAATAATTCTGATGTGATAGCACATTTCATAGCGGAAAATGATATGGCAAAGCACAGGACAGTGGGAATTAAACTTTCTGCATTTACAACATCTAAACTATCCCATGACAATTGAAAAAATATCCACAAAAAAAACACATATTTTCTGTGGAATATTTTCAGATTCATATTTCTCTCATGACATTTTGATTAGGAAATTACAAAATCTTTTGGCTTTGGCACTGTTTCCTCTCTTTTAATTACAGTTTTCTTTTTTTCTTTTTTTTTGTTTTTGAGAGTTTTCTTACTAGAAGTCTAGAAAGACAGTGCAAAAGCAACAGTGATGCAAAACATTTTTTTTCTTTTTTTGTAAGTAATAATTTAAGTCTGTAAATAATAATGACTTTCCCTGTGAGAATGAATGTTGACAGGAAAAGAAAAGAAAAGAAAAAAAAAGATATGTATAAAAATACAAAATATTGCATTCTTAAGGAAGTTAAAGAATTCAGGAAATGTTTTATTCACTGATAGTCAAAAAAACAGGATCTTGATTTTTTTCAATATGAAGTAATAGAAGAATAAAATAAATGATATACAACTGATTTGACACAGTTCTTCCTAACTGTAATATAATTTCAGAAGGTGGTCAAAAACCACATTGTTATCAGCTCTTCCCACCAGTATGATTCTGCTCAATTATCATTTTTGCTCTGAAAGCTTGATTCACGTTTTGTAGAGGTGAAAGGAAAATGAAGCCATGTGTGTCTGTCTCAGCTTTTGAAAAACAGTGGTTTGTGGTTCGTATTTTCATCATCTGGTAACAGCAATTCATGGGAAGGGGGTATGAGGCTGAGCAGATATGTAATTTCCTTCTTTTCCACTTGTATTCAGATGTTGATTTCTTAATTAGGAAAAGAAACAGGAAGACAGTTTAATATGGCATCTCAGAAAAATCACTTGCAAAAAAGTAAAGACCTGCCTGCAGTTACTAATTTAGGAGTTAACTAATACTTACTTGGTCACTCAGGCATAAGAAATCTTGATCCTTTTTACTAAGAAGCTTCATAAAGGTGACCACAAATGAAACTTCTTTCCCATATATCATCCAGCTGAAAAAGACAAACCAACATATTTCAACATATTTAAATTCAACATATTTAAATTTCAACAAATTATGTTGACTCTGGGAGTGTATACCATCAAATTAAGTTGCTGCACACGATATTTCTCTCCAAAGTCACAATTCATTGTGACATTGAGTAGATACTTAAACATACAGTAAAAATGACTATATTAAAATGAAATAATTCACGCTTAACTAAAAAAAAAAAAAAGAAAAAGTTATGAACAGCTTCCAATTTGGACTGCATTACAGTTTTGCATCATTTGATATAGAAAGAAAAACATGGAAATACAATCTGTGGATCTTCCAGTCTAATACACAGCTTACAGCGAAGGAAACTTTGAATATCCCCTTGGAGATTTCGGCAATGATTTTCCACACCATTACACCAATTTCATAGTGGGGTAGGTCCATTGATGTCAATGGTGTTACATCAGCTCAAAAACAGTATGACAGAATAGAAGATCAAGGTTATTCAAGCTCTTATTTATGGTTATGGAAAATTACACACATCTGATGTACACGTATATAGCAAGACTCTGTGCTGTTCTATGTTTCTTTGATGATTAAAATGTCCTCATTGACAAAAAGAAAAAAAACTGAAGCTGAAACAAAGCAGGTATTTACCAGCCGGGAGACAGAGGTGTAGACAGCAAATGCTGGTTATAAAATAGCCATGCAGGCTGACAGCTGCTCAGCTACACTAAATTTAAATGTGAGAAAAGTTTGTATAGATAGAATTTTTAGAAATGAAGAAGTCCCAAGAAACTACAAATCAGGGAATTTATAGTTTTGGAGTCATATCCACTCCTGCATTACCTTAATATTTTATTTTTATTTATTTTATGTTTCCAGAAACGTAACCAGACCCATTACTGAGCATTTCTGAAATATGTTGCTCTTGACACAATAGCCACATAAGTAAATATGCTGTCATGGTAATAAAATGGATTCCAAAGAATAAACTCCTGTCAGGACTATACAAATTAGTCTGACTGGCTGAATCTTCACTGTAGCTGACAGAGTGCACTTGAGCTCAGTCTGAATCCCTGGTTGCTTACATTATGTAGTCCTGGACATATATACCACACCTTTTGCAAGAGATTCGCAAAGCTCTTTTGCCTTGTGTCAGATCAGCACCTTCTATGAAGAATTCTTGACAGAGAAACAGCAGCATATTTCTTTTCCTCCTTCAGAAAATCTATCTAATTTGCAAATATTTTTATTTCAATTCTCATCACCAAAGCTTCCAATATTCTTCTGCAGCATATTATAATCTATAAAGCAAAAATTAAGAATATATGCCATGTGCTATTTAGCTGTCAAAATGAATAATAGAAACTTTGTACAGACCTAGGTCTATCTCTTTTTCAGTACATTTTCCTAACACCATTGAGATCTACTAGTTAATATTTAGTAGTCTTGTAACAATTTAAGTACACTGCTTCTACAATACTTTAGTCTCAATCATTTACGTGTATATGCCATCAGAATATGCAACATAAGATCATATCAACAGCTCAGAATGCATGGCATCCACTGCTTCTTCCTTCCTGCAAAGTCTGCTGTATGGGAAAAAAAGAGAACATTATTTATTTTTATTTTTATTTTTATTTTTATTTTTATTTTTATTTTTATTTTTATTTTTATTTCACCAAGAAAACATACATGAGAATGTATTTTTTATTTAATCATATTTATTTGTGAATTCCTTTAATTGACAAATCTGATTAATTCTTATATGAATACCTTATTTTCAGTATCTGTTGAGGAAATAGGTATGAATTCTTTTGTGCTTACTATAATTTGTTAAAGCATTATAAAAAATATACTTCAGATAATGGAACAACTTTCCTGCGTATCTAAATGCCTGGCACAAGTCACAAAAGGAATGGGAAAGATGATGTATTGGGCCTGACTGCTATACCTGTTTGGTGGTAAAATCGAAGAGTTGAAGAGACTTGGCTAGTTTGTGGTAACTTAGAAGATAATTTTGCAGTTTAGGACCCTATAGCTATTAAAATAAAATCATATCTGAGAAAATATAAAATGAATATAAAATTGAAAATCATGTAGCCTTTGACTTTACACACATCATATAATAAAAATGAAGAATGTTTTGGGTTGGATGCACTGATTATACGGCTTGATGAAATTAAGTGTCTTGTGCTAGGGACTAGAGATCAGTCTAATTTATCACAAACCTTTGAGTGTGAACAAAGCTAAAGACATCAATAGGAATATTCAGATTGACTTTGGAAGGCTTTGGATATGGCTTATAGATTCTCTTAAGAGAATCTATAAATTTGAAGGATTTGTAGGAACTGTCTTTAGGATAAAGGCCCAGAGGAAGGGAACGTGATTCCATAGAAAGACATTCCAAT
>JAVCKT010004917.1:9660-23763 GCA_032273925.1 Rhynchotus rufescens
CTGCTATTTAACAAACTCCATCTGGACACAGATGAAGGGCTGAGCAGATTTCAGCAGCAGCTGTGCAGCCTCTCCACACTACCACGCTAACACGACGTGTCTGCACCTGACTAACAGGGGACACACTGCACTTTCAGCTTAGGGAAGTGTCAGCTTTCTCCGAGGGCTGCTGTAAGATGACAGCAAATACTACTGTAAATCCAGTAGAAAATGGGAAAAGCATATATGCCATTTGTAGTGTAAAACTTGGCTATCCAAAGCTCTGCAACATTAATGTTTATGCGCAGGTAGGACCCATTTCCAATGCATTCTTGTTAGCAGCAGAAAGCCATCACTATGTTTTCAAAGCATTTGCAGAGCCTTGGCTCATAATTTAGCTGTAGCTGGCAGCTCAGCTTCATGTTGGAAGAGTTTGACACAGAAGAGCTACTAGAGTCTGTGCTATATCTCTCAAAGGACAAAGTCACTTGGAACTCTTCTAATGTGGACATATTCTCCTTTATCAGCAGCATCTTGCTTTATATTTTACTCCAGACTACAAATTCTTCAGGGACTTTCCCTATTTCAGCCAAATGAACAAAGATAAGAAAGTTTCCCTGGTGCCCATCACTCATACATACATCACCACTCTTTTTAGCAAGGAGAGAGCTGCTTCCCTGCCAGTCTGCACAAAACTCACTGACACACAGAGCTTCCAAGAGAGCATTGCCTGTTGGTTGTGGAGTGTTTCAGCCTTTTCCTACAGAAGCTCTTCCCAATGGGCAGCAATACATAAACTAAAGATAGTCACAGAATGACAAGGCCAGTATAATCAGGAAGGAGATTATATCAACAAAGATTACTCTCACAAATAACAGGGTGTATTACCGGACACTTCTCTTTACTGTACATTCATTCCCACAGAATGACAGATTTCTGTGGGCCTCTTTAAAAGGATAAATTCAACTGCTGCTTCCTACACAAGCTTTTGTGGTTCATATCTTAAGATCAGCTTGCTCCATGCATTTATTTATTTCATGTCTGACAGCAGCTTTACTGAATGGTAGCACGTAGTGGAGTGCACAGAAACAAAACCATACGTTACATACAGCATGTTCTTACTCATGGAAGCAGAGGTAAGAATGGGGGAAGGAGAACGAAGTGTAAAAACACTTTTATTCAGCACTGTTGACTCTCTGCCTTACCTTCCCATAGGTCCCAGATCTCCAGAGTCCTGGCTGCCTGCATCACTGGGTGTGCTCACTGATTTCGAAGAGGGAGACATAGGGGTTGGGACTAAATAATGAAAATAACAGGTATCCCATGTTAACACATGCAGCGACTGCACTGATGAAGAGCAGTGTCAGACAAATCAAAACCAATGGACCAAAATGATAGTGGATGAATGATTAGGAGAGTTTGAAATGGTGAAAGCAAATAAGGAAAGGAAAGAAAAAGAAAAGGAAGAGAGTCAAGTGAATTTTAGGTCTTTTGGAAGTGTTAAAACTGACATGAATTTAGACAGGACTGAAAGCCCAACGTGATTTTACAGCTAATCAATGGACGAGTTATCTGTGGAAGTAAAATAACACTTGTTTTCTTGTCCATATCTTTAAGTCACAAAGAAATATTGGGGATTGGTGGTTAGAAAACTAAGTGAACTCTTCTGGTAAAGCTACGTAAGCAATAGAACAAGCATAGTTTTCAAACTTTGAATTTAAATTAAAAGCTAACATCTATTGGATATGTTCTAAGACTACAGTGTGGAAGTGACATCAAAAATAAAAGCTGCATAAGGGAATTCAGCTTAGTTAAAATCATTTCCCAAAGGTGGTCAGAATATACTCTTTAGTTTGCTTACTGAACAAGTTTTCTTAAATAATTTAGGTTGTATAAAGTTTTCTTTTTCTGAGGGACATGATTTCAAAACTCAAGGAGATGCTTCCCTTGGTTTAGACATTATTTGTCCAAGTTCTAGAAATGATTTTTTTCTTTGGCTTGCAAGGGCTATTGAAGCTTATTTCATGCAAAGACAGTTTTGTTTCCTTGAACAGGAAAGGAAGTTCATAGCTATGGGTCAGCCCAAGTTAAAGCTTTTCAGAAAGGGAATAATAAAAAGTAGAAATATCCAAATTTGTTTTTAAATTGTTTCTCAGAAATATTTTAAAATGCAGAGATGACTCCAGACAAATTTTGATGCAAGCGTTCTTCAAAGCAGCCACATTGAATAAAAGAGCAAAAAAAAAAGAGTTTTAGTGCAACAGTGAAGTTCTCCATTTGGTTTAAATCATGTGCACTTCCTCTTATGTATTTCACGGAGTAAAACTTTTAACTATTTTGTTAGAGTCTCTAATGCATAATGACAGATCTGTCAAGCAACTTGGATTTTCCATGTGGTCAAACATTTCATGCAGATTCTCACTAGACACTGTCACATAAACGACTGCAGCATTACAGTGATTTCATCTTCATGACAGCCCTTTGGCAGGTTATAGGTAGGTCATTGCTGTTTATACATTCTGTATTTGCTGGGATTTGAGTGTTATAGGCACATGTGAAAGCAGAATTAAAGACTCTTTAATGTATACTGTTAATTTATACACAGGAAAAAAAAGAGGACAAAATATTATTAACTACAATGATTTATCTGTTGTGTGAATTTTCACATTCTTTTGATAATATCAAACACAAAATAATTTCCTCAAGATAAAAATTGATAATATGTAACATGAATATTTATGCATCCAGTTGATCACGTGATAAGGCAATATGACCCCATTTTGGATGCATATGAATATTTAAAATGCTAAAATATTAAAAATTAGTCTGTTTTTATGGTATCACTCTATATAATCTACAAAACATATTTTATGATATATAAAATTAATATAACTTGTCATACAAGTTTTCAAAGAAGAATTTTTCTTCAAGAAGAAAAATTTCAAAGAATTTTTCAATTTAAAAGTTCAATCAACATCTTGTAACTTATTAAAATAGTAATCTATTTCAAAAAATACTGATTGCTGGAAACTAGGCATTGAAGTCCCAATTCAGAATATCAACTTCTATTTGTGCATGCACTCACTTAGGGCCAAGACTTCAGTTAGGCTAAGGATTCTGGATTCAAGGGAGAGGAAAACACATGAGAAAAAAAAAAGAAATCTCATGTTAGGGCCACTTAATAGACCAGACAATTTAAAACATTGTAAGTGTAAAACTTGTTTACATCAAGGTAATCAATATTCAGATATTATGAATTTTGCCACATATATTTTTAAACTGAGGCCTTTAGAGACTAGCACTGAAATAGCGAAATCAAAAAAGCAGCAAAATACGGGAAATTAGACATAAAATCTACAATATTGATCTAATGACCTAGTCTTTTGAGATTTGTGATTTGTCTTTTTATTCCTCCCTCTGACTTTTGCTTGATTTTTTTAAGGAAATGAGTAGGAGCTCCCACATGACTATGCTCCTCCTTCCTTATGCAAATATTTCATCTGTACTTAAGAAACAAAACTTGGGGCTAATGAGGTACAGCATTTATATTATTATTTTGTGGGTTGTCGGATAGCTGTGAGAGAAGATAAACAGATCAGCAGAGAAGAAATCGCTATTGGCTTGCAAAGACAACCTGCATTACCTTCACAAAATACTCTTCAAGAAATGGCAGGGATGCATTTGGCAATGATACGTACTCAAAATGCCATGAACCGGTGTACATGAATGGTGTGGCAGGCATTCAAACAGAAGAGTTCACTTCACTAATACAGCCAAAAATCAAGAAGCAAAGCATGCTTTAATAGAGAGAACGCATTCACTGTGGCAGAGCTGAATGTTTTACAGTATGATCCTCTTAGATACCTAGAGGTGGTTCTGGGGATATACCGATGCTCTGTAACAAAGCTTCTGTCTCTCTTCTTTTGCGGTCTAGGTCAGAATCTTCCTGAGCTGGTTCTTTCTTTTGCTGTAGATCAGCCTGAATGAAAAATAAGTAAAAAAGAAAAAAAAAAAAAAACACAGTTTCATCCACATATAATCAGGTTTCTGCAGTTAAGCAAATGGAGAACCATCCGTTGATAGGAACCATAACTTAGAAAAGCTTACTCTTAATCTACCACTGGGTTTAGGCAGCTCATTTATACACTAAACATTTATAGTGTATTTATTAGTAGTAATCATTTCCTCTAAATGCATGGGCAAGCCAATCTTTGCAAGGACCTTTACAAAGATTTTTACAGCTCACTGATGGACATGTTTTGTCTCTTACTTGTCAGATACAGCTATTCTGTAGAAAAATGGGAAGTCAAAGGCTTTTGCTAATTCCACACAGCACAAAGAAGTACATTGTAAATGCCCATAAGTCAGCTGATTCCGCTAAGAAAGGTAAGAAATTTCAATGAGACATGACCTAGAACAACAAAAATCACTACCCTGTCTAAAAATGTCCCCATTCCCACCAAACTTTGGGATCAAGAAATAACATTCCAGTCAACTTTGGTGATGAAGCTGAAGACCTCCACTACCTCCCAAGTACATGTGGGCAGGAAAAAAAATATTTTCTCATACTTCAATATCTAGCAGGAGCAAAGAAAGGGACTAAAATGTCTAAAATGAGATTTTGGCAGCCCTGGGTAGCAACAATCATAACTGATGGTCCGTAAGACCCCTACTTCTTAGCTAAGATATCTACATTTACTTGGATCTCCCACAGTCTAGCTTCTGGGATCCAGAAGGAGCAACATCAGCATTGGCCAGAATCCCTTGCATTTGCTGCACTATTCTTCAAATCAGTCGAGTGGATGGAAAATGCCTGTCCTGTCCCAGCCTAATGGTTCAGAGCACTCTTTTCTGTTAAAGAAAACAGTCTTGCAGACTTTCCCTGAAGTAGCTGAGGGGACGGAACTCATTTCCTGTTACCTAGTCCAGTGCAGTAAACAGTAAGGTATAAACCAAAATGCAAGTGGTCATATCCATCATTTTATCATATCTGATATATAGCAAATCCTGCATAGTTCTTGTAGATATTGTCTGGAGGCACTCACCTCCACAGTCTTTAAAACTGCTTCCCAATTTCTGGTCCTATCTAGCCCCCAGCAGAAAACTAGAGCATGAGGCACAAGGGACGTGCACAAGGTTTTTTGATCTATTGCTGATATTTGTTCAGCCACACAGAAAAAACCTTAGAGTTCAGAAGTATTCTCAAGTTTTCCAGTTCAGATATAGCCAAGGTGGAGAAAAGAATTTCTTCTTTTACAAACAAAAACGAAGTTCAGGCATATGCTTGGGCTCTGCTCATCCTAGAGAGCAGTCTGAATTATTTCATTATAAGAAGGGATTTTGACAGCTCTTCTAGAACACTGGCTAAGACTAAGCATATAATTCAGTGTTAGACTTCACCTTTGGAGGCCAGGCATATCAAAGTGCATCACAGCACAACCCCGTTGGGCACCTCAACCTTATTTGTGGAGCCAGGTGTCTTTAACTGGATCTGGCCATTTGGGTCAATGGAAAGTTTCAGCTACCACAGGATCTCCATGAAGCATAAAAGCAGAGCCAGAGGACAAAGGGAAAGACTTAACAGCTTCCTGGTGCCCCTGGCATCGTTCCCCGCTCTCTAATTCATTAATGTGCTAGTAGTGAATACTGAAAATGTTCAAGTCCTGCTTACAGAGGACTCCCCTAGTGACTCCGGGAGCCGCACTGGGGCGTTTGTTGGCAATTGCACAAAAATGCCTCAAATAGAAAAGATTAGAAAGACAACCAGAATTGGAACACTGATTTCTTGGATCACATCACATTTCCACAGTAATTCTACAAAATTCCTGTACAATATTAAAGTGTCAGTTTAAAAGGAAACCGGTTATTAGTAAAGGATAACAGGTGCTTTAAGCTACGATAAGTGTTGACATTTGAAGGAAAAGAAACATAATCACTTAATGCTTCTCTGACTTTGCATGAAAATGAATATCCATTCCCTGTCAATTCTCACCTCTATTCCACTAAGTGACTGAATAAAAAGAAGTATAAATCCCCTAATGAAAAACCCAGTGCATATTGTCAAGGACAAATAAACTAATATGTCAATCAAACTTCAGCAGAACTGAAAGATGCACCCATGCCAGAAGATGAAAATGCAATTGCAATTATGTTTTACTTTAGTGGAGAATAATAATTGTAAATCTGTTACCTTAGCCAGTAATCAAGCTAGTCTTAAGAATACAAAAATACGTATTTAGACTGTAACAGCTTGAAAAAAATGTGAGCCCTCTTTGTGTCTTTCCCTGCTCTCCACTCCCTTTCTATTGAAGGAAAGTCCAGGAAAAACCATTGTGGCAAATCAATTTTTCTTTCTACACACACATGCACATCATGTTGTCTAAATTCTTGTCAGTTGACAGCACACTGGTTTAAAAGCAATTCCCTCATCCCAACTTTCTTGACTAAAAATAAGCATTTTGATTTTAAGGTTAGGCTGAAGTTGAGGCGCTCATTCCACATGACAGATACCCTGTAGCACACAATGCCGAGATGTCAAAACCTCAGCAAGACCCTTCTGCAAGCATGAACTATTTAAAAGATCTTTTGCATATTTACCTCTTTCTTCTTCCTCTCTTCTTCCTTTCGTTTCTTCTCTTCTCTTATCTGGGCCAAACGCTGCTTTTTGCGCTCAAGTTCTGCTTTTAAATCACTTTTGTCTGACATTTTGACTCTGCTGGAAACAAAATTAGGGAAAACAATGTGAAAACAGAATCAAATGTCTACCTTATTTACTGAGAAAGGTATTTAATTATATCAAAAAACGTACATCTAAAATAGCTGTAAATATATGCTCATATACATGTTGGCCCTTGGATTACAGTGACACGGTAGAATGAAGAATATTTGTTAGGCAATTATTTTAAGAAATCATTCCAGAACATCTCCAAATATAGACTGTATTTCCAAATTATATTTATTGGAAAATCACCTTTGTAAAGAAACCCCATTTTTTCTCTGCTATTCAAAATAGCTAGGAGCTTTAGTGCTCCTAGGCACCGAAGTTAATATATTTTGCCTTCCACTGGCTACCACAATGCTCTGCAAGACTTTAGGACCTGTAGGACCCAGATCCACAGACTGACTTTGATTTTAAGTACAAAAATGAGATTCCTCAAAGCAGCCTCTATTCTCTCACACAGCTAGGAATTTTATGGGCAAAATCAGAAAAACCTCATAGGTTTTTATTCTGCTCTGAACTGCTGACATCCTAGAACATATTCCACTTGCACAGCCACATACAGCTCAATATCAGTGTCCTTCACAGCAACATCCCTCCCAGGGACAGGATCACCAAACTGTGGGCCCTTCTCTATGGGAGTCTCCCTCACCCTTCCAGGGAAAGCTGGGATATTGAACCAAAAAACCTGCAGGTATAAAATTACAGAATTGGCAATCTAGCAAACCTGGACTTCCCTACAGCACAGTGGCACATTTTGAACAGAAAAATGCAGCCTACCTCTTCCCACAAGGAGGAACTTTGTGTTCAGACCCAATAAGCAAACATGCCTTATATTCCTGACATTCCTGTGGTAAGTGCACTCCCACAACCAAACACAGCCAAAGGATGCTTAGTGACCCCAAGAAACCACCCCCCAACCCCATCTAGTCTCGAGCACAGTTCTCTGCAGGGAGCTGAGGAGAAGCCATGTACGTACATTGCGTTTTGAACCTTTCTCAACCTATGTTGCTGCAGTTGGTGCCTTCTCAACTACGTTGCACAGACCTGCAACCGAGATCACAGATATTTTGTTCAACCTGTAACATCACAATTATTATATGTTGTCATCTAATGATATCAATACTTATTTTCTCATTACATTTTACTTCGGAGATGGTTCTGACTAATGGAGATTTTAATGGAAAGAGTTGATTTTGTCCTTCCTGCATTCCTGCATCCTCACACACCAGTGACCCCATCCAGCACTGCAGCTCAGAATCAATCAGATCAATGGCAATGCATGTGCACGCAATGGAAGTCTATCGTTTCCTCAATCCATGGGAAATCTAAATGGCAACTCTCCATTAATATTAACAAGAACTTCTTCCAGGTTACTGTCTGTGTGGACTGGGAGTAAATCTACTTGCTAAAAGTGACATGTCACTTTCAGCTGCTATAAGTTCCTCCATGGTCATAGCCTTTGTTCTGCTCAAAATGATAAAAGCATAATTAGCCCATGTTACAGAAGATACCACCAACAGAATGTCACCTGCATGTGGAATGCAATCCTGGCCCTAATCCCCCAATCCTGTGTTACCTTTCCAGGCATTTTCCATCAGTAAAAGAAAAGGATAAAATGTGGAATCAAAAGAGGAAAATGATCAATGGAAACCAGAGGGATGAGAACAATGTGAGGGATACCAGAAAGGTCAGCAAGATGTTTTTGTGTGTAGACCACGTCATGGATGTTAATGCTCCTCAGTTAAATTCCCACTCAAGCCCACCAGCAGGGTGCAACCAACTCTGCTCAGAGCTGTCACAGATCCCGTGGTCATCCTTCAGTGGGGCAGCCACCTCTGGCAGGGGATCCTGCAGCTCCTCCAAGGCCTCCAAGGCCAAGTTGTTCATTTACAACAACTCCTAGTCAATAGTAAAGCTACCAGGAGCATCAAATTGTCTAACAAACTGGACCACTGGGTGCACTAGCCATATGTACTTGACTGAATTTTTTTATTCCTCTGTCATTGTGATCCTTTTCACAATGATAAATATTTTAGTCATTGTTTTCAACTTAAGAGGAATCAAAACTGTCAAAAAATGTGTTTTATAATAATAATATATCTAAGCACCAGCACCTTAAGCAATATTATTCTGTGCGGTCAGTCAAGATCAGTTAGCTGTTTTTAAGTGGAAGATGACTGGAGCAGAATGTTAGCTTTTTAATGACAATGTGGGTAATATTTTGCCTACCAATCTGTGCAGGATTTGTGGGTCTCTCTGAGATACGGCTGAAATCCTGTTTGAAGTAATTTTCCTAATCTGTCACCTCATTTGAATTCTGATTATGGAGTTACCCCTTAGAGCTCTTTGGACTAGATAGAGTTTCTGCATCCTTTTAGTTCTGCAGTTTGGCAACAGAGAGTGAAATCCTGTTTCTATGCAGAAGATATGCAAATGTATTTTAAGGCTCCTGACAAACCCTGAGGGTTTGGCTTCCCTTTCAAGCTGTTTGTCAGATATCAATGAATAGCTTTCTAAAAATTGGTTCCCTTAACATCAGGGAAACTTACTGGCTTTTCTCCCAATTTCAGCATCAACTACTTAGTCCTTAGCCCTTTCTTTCCAAATCTCCAGTCAGGGTGATTATTTTCTTTTATAACTTTGCCCTATTTTTAACAAAATCTTCTATACAATAAGGATGACATATTAAATTTCATCTGAAGAATGTTGCCGGTTTTGAATTATACAAAGATGGAAAATCACCTCAAGTTACTTTCTTCCTGCATATATTATAGTAATTCCTTAGTGCACCCTAAAGCGAGCTGCAAATTTGCTACGTGTTATTTTAAAGCAAATTGAAAGCTGAGCACTGTAAGCACCTTCCTCAGATGTCAGCAAGTCAGCAGCGAGGCGGCGTGCTGCTTCATTCAGCGCTGCGCTTGGCAGTAACCATGGAGTTGACATTCTGAGTCATTCATGGGAACACATTTCTAATAATCACCATTCCGTGGGCCAAGCGACATGCCACAGGAAGGGAAATCAAGGCAAATGATTAAAAAAAAAGACTTACTTGTGAAATTCTCTGTAGTGTACGATGACAGCACAAGGCCTGTGTGCGATCTAGTCTTCTAGTGCTCAGGAGAAACCATAGGTTGGAAGGAGCAGAGTCTATAGTGAAGCAAGGAAATCACCACCTGGAAGAAGGAATGTATATGACCTAGCACACCGGGTCTCCTATAAAATATAGACATAGCTCTCACCACAGGGCAGCAACCTAAAACTTCCCTCTAGGATGCATACTCATAGATAAAATCTAGTTTCGTTTGGCCCCCTTCCCTGCTAACTGACGCAGTTTTAAGAGGACTTCCCACCCCAGAACAGCTTTGAGGCAAGTGCCAGGTCAGGTTCCTGAGCTGCACTGGAGTATGTGGCTGTGAGCTGCTCTGCACCTCCCTTTCCTTTCTTTGAGCTCCTGCTCCTCCTGGTATGATTTCATTTTTAATGAAACTGACTGTTGCCTTCCAAAGAGATGTCACTCTTCCTTGGATCCATTAAACATGCCCCAGAGTCCCCTCATGGGCTTAGAAATGCAGCCAATTCCACTTAAGCAGGAAAGGGCCATCAGGGCCATCAGGACAGCAGCCAACTAGACACATGCAAAAAGACAAGGTTTTTGAGGGCTGCGTTCAAGGACTTTGTATCTACTGGACGTATCTCACAGATCTGGCCAGGCACAAGGACGATGCAGAGGTGTCAGTGCAGGGCTAGTCTGTGTCACTCACTCGTATGAGCCTGTAACAGCCAGAACAACTGCCAGCATCTAAAGAAGTCTGCTACAATTCAAGGCTGAAAATTGTAGAACTAATTGACAATTGCGAGAGTAATAAAGCCACGACGTTACAGAAATATAATAGTAGCATATTTACATATGCAGGACTAGATATAAGAACTGGTAAGCATGAAGTGCCCCAGGTATAATGAAACAGCAACAGAAATGGTCAGTGAGAATTACGACAACGCAAATACCTATAAGCAGAAAAAGAAAGCAAGATACTGCATCTCCCTCCTCTAAAAGCCACTAGGTTATTTCTCCTAGATTGGCATGCAGCCAGTGAAATATCAATGAGAGCATCTTTAAAGAAATAAAAGTACATCACAAGCTAGTATAAGGCAGGAACATCTACAGATTCTATCGCTTTTTAGTATTCTCAGGATTTTACATACTGTTCTTTTAACAGGCTCTACTACAGTAAAACTACAGTTACCATGTAACATTGTGTGTGTTTTTTGAGCACCTTTGTTTTTTGAGCTCCTCTTTGTGATTATCTCTCTTGTGATTATCAAAAGGTTCATCAAATAAAACTGCTCAGGGCATTAATCAATAGGTATGATTAATTATAAGTCACTAATATTTTTCTCAGATAAATAGGCAAGATCTAATACTTGTCTAGCAACCAGCTACTCTTGAGTCAAGGAGTGAAAAAGACCTTTACTTTGACCTGTAATTTGATAATTCTGGGTTTCAAAGAATGCTTTTATAGAAAGGGAGTACCATTACTAATGAAACTAATACATATTGAATTTTCTCCTAGAAGAAATGATTCATTTCTATTATGGACCACATCTGTCTCTATTTGGTGTGAACTAATGCATTTTCCACAGCTAGGAATATTATTCATTTTTACAATAGAAAGCATTCCCATGAGATTTATCTAAGACTCTCACAAGCAGAAAAGTGTGCATGCAAAGTATGAAATTGTACAAAGTAGATAAACATCTTTGTTCTTCAGGAAATCAGGGAGTGCTGCTGCCCTGATATAAACGGATATAAATGAAAGAAATGATATACTTTCTTACCCACAGTATTCATTTGATAATAATGCATGAAACACACTTCAATGGGCGAGAGGGGCTACACTTATCTCCTTGACAGTAATTTTTAAGTAAACATATGAGAACCTATTTGCATCACAGAACTTTTAGTCAACTTCAGTAGAATAACTTAGATTCCTCTGCAAAGTAGACATATTAATGTTCACAAGATCATAATAATGATCAAATATTTGCAGCTACAAGAAAAAAAAACTTGCAGTATTTTCAGGAAACTCCTGCATGATGAATTCAGGCAAAGACCAAGTAAAATTGGTGAGATGAAAAACATTTTTTTTTTTACATAACCTTTAGGCAAAACAGACTTTTGGCACCACATCTAGGCAGCTTTGAAGAAGAAAAACATTTTTAAGGTGTTCGGTTGCAGGGGGCGCAGCGTTTCTGTCCCTCATTCTGTGCACGCCTCCCACGGGCGGGCAGGGGTCGGGAGCCCTGTCCTGCACAGCTCCCCAAAGGTCAGCAAGCAGCGGTTGGTGCTGTGTCTCCGCCCGGCTGCATCTCCAGCCTGCTTATTTTGAGGCTATCAAGGCACAAGATCTGCACCCACCGCTGCTCAATCAGACTTCCCTCTCAGCCTACAAGCACTTATCACTCTTGTTCTTCCATAATACTCCTGTTGAAATGAACTTGGTTTGGGCAGAATGTGAAATCCCTACAAAGCAACGTGTAAGCAAAGCTCTAAGGTTGCCCATTCTTCCAGGACCGTGTCTCCTGGCAGTGAAGCCTCACCTGCTCATCATCCCTTCACGCTCCCTCATCCTCTTAAATTTACCATGACCCTTTTGATTCAAGCTAGCCCATCTCCATGAACGAGTCGGCAAGGTTGAAGGGAACAAGCTGCAGGCAATAACTAGACAGATAAAGTAAGAAACATGTGGCATTCTAGCTTGGGGTATAATAATTTTAAATAAAGTGCATACTAACATGTCACTGTAGCAAAGCTGCTGCATGTTTCCCATCACGTATCCTCCCTTCCTGTTGATTTCCATGGAAATGACTGAATGTACCACCTCAAAGAAAATTAGATTGCAAAGTAGGTCTGTTGAGGTGTCTTGGATTTCCCCAAAATAGACACTAATGAGCAGTGACAACTGCAGAGCCACCTCAGATGTAGCGCTGTGAAACTATGCGCAGTGACACAAGCCATACTGGTTTGCACCTCCTCAGGATCTGACCCAGAAATAGTGCCCTAGTTATGTATAGTTGATGCTTTTACTAAAACAAGTGACTTGATCAGCTGTGTGCCTCACAACATTTTGATCTTGTTGAATGTAAAATTTCAGTATATCCTTTGTCAGCCCTCTCTCTGTCAGCTTTCATTTCTCTATTACCTTTTACTGTTTAATTGTGGTAAAATGTAGGGCTTTGTATGTGTCCAAGGATATGACTGAGAATGGACTTGGAACCCTGATTCTGAACCTTTGGGACACCATGTGCCCCCACATTTATGGGCCCTATTAGATGCCCTGCAATGTCATCTACTTCAAAGCTGAACCGGAGGACCTGGCAAGAGGATTTAAGGAGCTTTCCCGACATTCAGAGAAACCAGCTATATACTCATAAGACTTTAGAGACGGAGAACATTTCAAAATCCCATCCACAAGCTGAAGGTCACTTGCCTAGAAAAAACAAGCCCTATATTTCATGCTCCTGATTCCAATTTTCTTTTGTAGGTATTACTCATATTTCAATGATATTGGTTGCTAACATCCTGCTTCTTGGCAACCTGTATGGAATATTTGGTTCTACACAAATCTCCATCATAACAGTACAAAAGTGCCTTCCAGGAGTATATTTAATGACTACTAACATCTCATGTAGAATTGCACCCAAAGTCTCTCCTGAGGCTGAACAATGATTCACCTTCTTCATCCTGCAATCATTTCTGATATAAATATAAACATATATTTCCATTCCTCTTTGAGGAGGATAAAACTGGGCTTTATATGCTCATCCCAGTGGAATACGGCCAGTAATCTGATACTTAACTGATAACTACCTATCTCCAAGAGAAATGCATCTTTCAGTCTCTCCTTCCTAACTTAACCCAGTTATAACTACTGCCAGGCAAACAGTTACCCAAGAACAAGGTGTGCTGCTGACATACAGATTTTACTAGCAGACCTACCCAGCTAGCAGTTCTTTCTTAAACAAAAACATGCTTTGCTTTGCAGCTGGTATTCATGACATGCTAGTATGACTATGAAATTAGGCTAAAAATACTACACACTGATTTAATACCTGTGAAATCAGCATGCCTAAAGACTTAGGAAGCAGTGAATAACTCTAGCTGTGAGAATTAGGCAGAATATCTGCTAGGAAATCTTAACATTTTCAGGGAAGCAATGGAGAGAGTACAACACCACCGGTCTCTCTGTACTTCCCAGAGCTTCTTCAGCTGTGGTAACAAAGCAGGAATGACCAGAGCTTTGCCTTAGCCAGTCATTCCTCTTGATTCTTAAAAAGACAAAAAACAGTGTTAAGATAAACATGCAAGATGATAAATGCTGATGCCTAAGAGCTATAAAAGAAAA
>JAVCKT010004920.1:0-12747 GCA_032273925.1 Rhynchotus rufescens
TTATAATTGAGACATGAAATGTAGTGACTCTGTGAAATCATATCAGCAGGCATAACAACATTTCTCTTTGGGGATTAAAAGAAAAAAAAAGCAATTCACAGTGAAAAGATAAAACAAAGATACAACATATTTAATCTACAATGTCTAGAAGCCATGATTTTCCATTATATATTTTCATCAGTATTTCACTTTTTTAAAACTGCTTCTTCTTTACATCATGAATGCCCATTTAATTGAAAGAATTAACTAAGTAAGTAACTCTATGGGGTGGGAATCATTTTTTTCTTGTCATGTCAGGAACACAATGATGTTCAGCATATAAGCAATCATTATAACAATGTTCTAGGCACCTGAAAAGCAATGGAGATGTTTTGGGCTCAACCACTTTAATCAGATATTGCTGTGATCCCCCAATATGTATTCCAGTGTGGTAACCTCCAAAGGATGCTGTATCAAATATAGAAAGTAGTATGGACCAGACTGCAGAATCAATTGTGTGGCAGTTCCACCTGTTCTGGGGCAAGACACGTAACATCTACTAGCTCTTTACTATGGAAAAAAAAACTGAATATGAGGGTAAAAGAGAAGCTGAGGTATATTCAGCCTCAGTTCTGCAAGTGAACCAGGACTTTGGGGACTCTCAGTTTAGCCATAGCCTCAGAGGACTCAGAGGACTGTAGCACTGAAAACAGTCATACGTTATTATCTGTGTGAAGGTACACAGATCTAACAGCATCCTTCTTACAATGTCTTCTGATCTCTTTGAGAAACTCACTTTCCTGGGCCAAACTATTGCATTATTCCAAACTGTCAGGATAGATGTGCTTTCAGTTATTACCATGTCACAAAGCTGATCTAACAGTGTCCTTCTTACAATGTCTTCTTCTTGTCACTTTGAGAAACACACTTTCCCAGGCCAAACTATTGCATTATTCCAGACTGTCAGGATAGATGTGCTTTCAGTTTTGACCATGTCACAAAGCTGCCATTAATTAGTTACATACATATGTATTACTAAGCAATGGAAATCTATGTGACCCTATGCCATATGCTCTAGATGTCCCTGCTTGAGCAGGAGGATTGGACTAGATGATCTCTAGAAATCCCTTCCAACCTCAACCATTCTGTGATTCTACAATTCTATGATATACATACAAGTTCTCATGATTTTAAGACACTCACAAGTCTTTGAGAAATCCAGATGGGACTGCTGTTGAGGGCATGGGATTCAGGAAGACCCATACTGATCTCAATGGAGGCCAGGCAGACTTCCTAAGAGGGCAGAAAATGACACTAGATGCCTGTACTTGTGCAGTGGAACATTTTCTAGGGTGTCCAGTTCAGACAAACTCCTTACCGAGTCCCTGCTTTGTCCCTACTGGCAGCCAAGATTGAGGTTTTCCCTCAGACAAAATGGTTCACAAGAGAAGAGAATAATACTTCTCTTCTGAAAGACTTTGAAGTGCAATGAGATACTAAAGAAGTCAATATTGTTGCTTTTAGACTCACCTAAACTGCATATTTAGTGCTGTGATTAGAATGAATAAAGAAAGTTTATGGGACAATAAGAGACAGGAGACAGAGAGTTAGCATCTGTGCTAAATATCAGTGTGTGCCCTTGGTAGGATTGGTAAAAGGTGACCTGTTCTTTTCATGAGTACTTTATCTTTGTCATGAATAGAGCATAGTCAGACAAAGAATAGTTTTGGTCTTCAGAACATTTTAACTGGTCAGATCTGACACTCTAATGAGGTGAAGAAGAGGATATGCAGGGTAAGAGCAGAAAAAAAGGTGAGAAGGTTCTTGCTAATGCAGGATTGCCACCAGCAGAAGTGTGTTCTTTAGCAGAATATCTTCTCTCAGTGCATCCATTTATTCCTGTACAGTTTTCCCCAAAGTAAAATAAAACATTTGCAGAGATCTGTTCCAGCTGAGGGACTGGAAGCCTCATGTGGAAAAGATAAAGAATTTCTCTACTTTTCCTTCTCTCTCTCTTAACTCCCAACTGATTACAGCTTGTAAGTCAAAATTAAGAGCTCTGCTGCAACTCTTGTAACTAGTGGCATAACACCAATTTGTTTTTTCTCTGTACATTTCTCACTGACCAGAAGAATGTGGGATTCCACCAGGATGGACGTCCTGAGCTACAAAGGGAAATTTCATATATGCCTCTAAAGAGCTGTCAAATTGAATTACAGTAAGTAACTTCTTCACTATCTCTGAGTGTCCAGATATAAATTCTATGTTCTTTTATTGGGCCTTTACACTACCATTTCCCTGAAGATACTTTTTGTTACTGCTGAAATATGGTAAGGTTTCCAGGTTGCTTTTCTACTGCCTTCTAAAAATTACTCTTCCTTCCTACTTTCTTTCCTTTCCTTCCTTTCCTTCCCCTCTCTCTCCTTCCCTCCCTCCCTTTCTCCCTGTTTTCATCCTCTTTCTCTCCCTTTCATTCTTTCTACTCTTTCTTCCTCTCTTTTACTTTAGAGGAAGATTCATAGATTTTTCAGATGTAGTCCCTTTGCATCCCTGGTCACTGATTATAGTCCATTATATGACTTTAGTGCTGTTAACATAAGAAACATATTATATATGTAGCATAACTGTACTTGCCTCCTAAAACGTCTCTTCTCCTGAGAGGTGGTATTTAGAAATCTCACCCCAGGTGGAATCTATGCCCTGAGAACAGTTTCGTTCTATGAACCTGACAAGGAGATAAATGGCAGTCAAAAATCAAGTTAAGATTTTAACACGGATCGAGTTCTGCTGTTTATAACTCAGACATGTCAAACTTCAGATTAATGTTTCTTTTTCTGTGTGTGAGTTAAAGAGCTACTGAAATCATTAGTTACAAAATCCTAAAAATAAAACTCCAGAGATGAAATATTGTTTTAAGTGTTACCTTATTAAGCAATAAATTTAAAATGAGTAGCTGAAATTGAAATTCAGTATTCTGGCAGAGTATGCAGTGTTGACTTATGATGAGGAAGGAGAAAGAGGCAGAATGTTTATTGACATGGACTGACAGAATGACTTTTTGTTCAAACCTTTAAGCTGCTGCTACTACTAGAAAAAATAGGCTAAAAACTACAGTAGCATGTGGAGGATAAGCTAGTAGAAAAAAAAATAATCAGAAATGTGGAGAGGAGTTAAGATAATTGTTAAAAAAGGAGCTTGTTTTGTTAAAAAAAAGTTTGAATCATTTTAAAGCAAAGTTTGGGACTCTTCCTAGTAAAAGTACTTTCATGAACATCAAGTGCCTTTTTTGGAGGCACTGCTAGTAATTACTAAAAATATAAATTTTCTTAGGATGTCCAGGTTCAATGGAAAACTCTAACAGCCTGAGGGAAAATCTGATATTTTCAATGTTAGGATGCATATCACTACAATATATTGGAGTCCTCAAAATAAGAAACTGCCTGTATAGTGTAGAAGTGTATTCTATGTGATATCAACAGATGCTCAAAGTCAGTGTATTTCTCATTCACCTAGAGTAGGCAATTATGTAATTTTAACTATATTTTTGAAAATAAGATTTCTAAGGTTTTTTTTTTTAACAAGCTACTTTAAAAAACACCTGTTTTCTGCTCATGAAACAGTATTTCAAATGAGATTGTGTCAAGTTACTAGACATTTTTGAACTGCCTGTCATGGCCTTGAACAGACTGAAGAAGTACATTCCCCGTACTCCTCTCTATAATCAAGTCTTCTTCTCCATTAAACATTTGTAATATATTCTCATGAGCATAGCAGCTTCTCTTTAGATTGTAAATATGTAAATAAGTTCAAACATGTAGGTCATATGTTTTTGTGTTCTAGCTGTAGTCCGCAATATTCAAAATCATGGCTCTACAACTGAAGGATAGCATATGCAAAACCATAACAAAAGACCTGGACAAATGCAAAGAGTGGAGATGCATTTCTCACAGGTGTCCCATGGAACAAATCATTCCAGAAACAGATTCTACTATATGTTTTGAAAGTGGCCTCATTTACATGCTTTTGTAACAGAACATTGTGCACTTGGCTGTAATTGCAAGTAATATCTGCAATGCACAGTTATGTTAATTCTGTACAGTTGATTAAATTCTGGGAAAGAAATCAAATTCTATAAATGTTATGGGGGATTGTCTCCTGTGGACACCAAAAACTAGTGCTCTTGATTATGATCCATCTGCAATATAGACTTAGTGTCATTTAGGGATACTATCACTGTTCTCTCAAGGTCCCTGCCTAGACAGTCTTTTCCTTTTGCTAGTCTCAAAGTTGACCTATTATATGCTGCCTACCTTATGATTGTTCTAGAACCTCAACAGGAAATCAAAGGCAAGAAAAGTCTTTTTGTCAAGGCACTGCTGTTTTTCAACTTTTCTCTTATTTTTCCCTGCAGACACCAAGGTGCCAAAAGGGTTCATTTGTTACACACTCAAATATGAAAAACAGACATCTCATCTACATTTTTACAAATAGTAAACAAGTTGGACATTGATGTAAAATAGGTATTAAACTCCTCACTCTTTTCCCATCCTTTGCACACATTCTTTCTATTGTAGCTTTGTAAGGGAGGAAGAGTTTTCACATTATTCTAAATATCTGATATTTGTGAACAGTTAACTCTTTGGCAGTTTGACTGTTTATAATTTCCTTCTACTTCAGCAGAAGGTAAAATCCTGTTCTGTCTTTCTTTAGAAAGTATAGTGGAAGTGACAGAGACAAAGAAGAATTGTGCCTTTACATTACAGATGTGACTGCCTGGAAATTTCCTGAGGTTAGGACTGGAGTGAACCACTGCTGAAAACTCTGTAGGCTCTTTTACAGTGGCCTAACCTTGTGACATGTGCTTGCACCACAGGCGTGAGTGGCCCAAGTCATCATCACCTTCTGCTCTTTAACTGTGCTCTTAGAATATTACCTTATCCAAGGGTTCCCCTAGTACTGAATCCTTGCTACTGACCCTTCTCTGACCCAGTTTTGTAGAAATTGCTCCTTAAAAAAAAAAAAAAAAAAAGGAAGAAGAAAAAGATTCTCTTGCAGAATATTATATAAATTCAACTTTTTGCAGCAATTCCATTTGGTACATGCTTGAGAGAGTCTGAGCCAGGAAATGGAATAAGCTGCTGCAGCCATGGCAGGTATATTTGGTGCAATAGAGGTAGCATGACAGGGTTCTATTACAGTAAGTAATACAATTCCAGAAATAACCTGTGCGGAACATATTGCTTCTGCTGCACATGTCAGGAAATGGACTTTGATCGATGTTGTTGCAACGCAAAACCACATACTAAAACTTTTTAATTATGATGACAATGTAAAAGTGGAGAGGGTGCTCACTGGCAGTGTTCATTGCCTTTGTAATTAACAAATGGACAGCACAGATTAATTCTGCATGCTGTTCATGTTTAACAATTCTTTTTAGTTGCTGCCATCAGCGTATATATAAGCAATAAGGCATGACAGGGACCTGGTTATCATCACCTCTGGGGTGTTAAGAGGCATCCTCTGGGGGAGTGATTATCTCATGATAACCACACCACCTGGAGTTACCATATTGCTGCTATAAAAAATCATTAATGTAAGAGAAAAATGTGTACATTTGTGCTAGAGGATGAAGTTAGGAGATAAGAATGCTAAACAACAGTATCAGGAGTTCCACTTTGCATCTCTTCAGCTCCGTATGTGAATATTCTCTAGGCTTGTATAATGCTCTAGTTTTATAAACTAGAGTATCGCTTGAGCAATATTTTTGCAGCAGTTTATTATGACCGTCAAGAATGAAATAGAGATGACACAGACATCAAAGGACAAACAGTCATTTGGCCACAGACCTTAAATTGTCTTTTCAAAGGGAATACCTCCACTGGCAGAAGACTTCCTAATATATGTTTTTTCAAAGGAAAAGAAAGCTTAGGGAAATCACCAATCAAACCAGATATGAGTGTCTACTATTTTAAATTTTAAATAGGCTAATTTCTACTCTGCAATGTATTTAGAATATATTTAATTTGAATTTATCAGAAAAGAGTGGAATGAAGTGCATGGAAGTACAATAACTCATTGTCTGCTGTTCTCTAAGATAATGTAACAAACTGTTATCTCATATTCTAATGACTGTGGTGTTAATGGAGTCATATGCTTTTCCTGACCTCTTCAGCCCTGGATGGATGCCTGTGTGCTTTCACTGTCCTTCAGGTTTTCTGCTTCACTCTCAGCCTTCCTACTAACCTTATTATCTTTGCTTCTTTTCATTTTCTTTTTAGTAGAAGGAGAGGTTATATTTAAATTAAGAGTTTTAGTTCTACAATTGTAAGAATGATTCATTTATTTATTTTTTTTTTTAAATACGTAAATTCTGAAGTAACTGGCCACGTGCTGATATTGAGACTCTCCCTTCCCAAGAGCCTTGCCTGCGCTTTCATAGCAAGTTACTCCTCTGGTTAAACTCTATTGACCTGTCACCCAGCGCCTATAGGAGAGAGACAAAAATCTCCTACTCTGCTTTTGCTTAATACTCTGTCTGCTGTCTTTTCATAGAGTGTATAGCATTTAGTGGCTGGTGGTGGACTTCCTTCAGGTTCTGTAGATGGCAGTGGAAACCACGTTACCAGTCAGGACAATGTGGTCCAAAGAACGCAAAGCGGCTACAACAGGATGGTTTCACTTTACAATTATCTTATGTTCGCCATGTTCATTGTGGTTTATGACCACACAAGGGCTAAGGCTTGCTCATCCTAGCACTCAGAAAGGTTGTGAGGATCATTTACTTATGCAGCAGTCTCTAGGTACTTGGAGTCTACAGCTAGTGCTTAAAGAACACAACAGCAAAATTTTTTTTTTGTTGTTCTAATGAGTCTATAAGGCAGTATGGAATGCTCCCTGCACAGATCCAAAGAATCTGAGTTCTGTTTAAGAAAAATATTCAAGTATTTTGTCTTTTGTCAACTCTTGTCAAGCAACTCTTCTCCAGTCTTGTCAAGCAACAGAGTATAGCACAAATCAAAATGTAGCTATTACCTTAGGCTTGTTATTTACTTATATAGCAGCAGAATAACATATCTTTGGTGATTTATTAATATAAGTTCTTAAATGATTTTTACTCTATACCCATGAAATATTAATAATAAATGCTGTTAAAGACTTTTGATAGCTATTTTGATATGGATTAAAGGATGATTTTATTTCTATAAACACGTAGTAAATTAGAGCTTTTAAAACTAAAGGTCTGTACTAAGGCTGTTGAACTATTAAAACTGAAAGTTCTGCTGGATCTGTGAATTTCCCTTTTAACTATGTTGCTCATATATGTGATGGAATGATTTGTTTGACTGTGATGACCCAGAAGCCTTCCTTTCTGTGGTACAAGAAATGCCTGAAACAGAAAACTCTTCTGCGATTCATTTTTTGTAAATAGAATTGTATAGTGCTCTACAGATTTATAAATTGTCATGAAATTGTGTAGTAGTAAACTGCTGCATAGCATCCCCTGAGTGCAGGAGACCATGGTAGAGGAAAGTAAAAAAGACAAGCACATCTTTTGTAGCAACTCAGGTGCTTCTTCAGGAAGTTCTAGGGAAAAAAATCATGAAGATGGATTTTTGCAGAGTTGAGGTACTGCAAGAATTTGTTGAGATGTTTTCTGTTGCTGTTCAAAGCTAATGCAAAAAGGAGTAACTGAGTCTTTTGGCTTGTTCCGGGGTCTGTGACTGTCTTTTATAGCATTTGGCACATGCAAAGCAAAACTCTTGTATTTATGTGTTGATCTGATTCACAATTCCTGGCTTAGAGAGTGAAAAGTAGCAATATAAAGTACTACACAACAGTAGTCCTGGGAATTTGCATTATGGTAGATGATAGGGTTTAGGAACATCAGCAGCGCTTTTGTCTATTGCTGACCTCACCAGTTTCCTTGTCGGAAATCTAATCAAAAGTATATGCTGTTCAAGCTCTTCATTCAATTTCTACTGCTACAACTGGAATTGAAAAAAAGACTGAAGTAAAGACACTAGAGCTCCCATAAGGTTGGTGCTCATAGGCATTAAGTGAACCTGCAATGCTATACAGTGGGACAGGCATCCAGTGGTGTGTCCACCTGTTTGGTTTCTCAAAATCGTTAGAGAGCAGTTGTGCCTTATCGCTCATGTCCAAAGAAATAGTTTCTTAAAATTCTTGAGTGTTAATATCCAGGAGAATGTAGATGCTCTGGTGAGCTCTGGTGAGGCCGCACCTGGAGTATTGGGTGCAGTGCTGGGCTCCCAAGTATAAGAGGGATGTGGAGCCTCCAGAGAGGGTCCAGCGGAGGGCAACAAAGATGATTAAGGGAACGGAACATCTCTCATATGAGGAGAGACTGAGTGAGTTGGGCCTGTTCAGCTTGGAGAAGAGAAGGCTGAGAGGGGATATGATTAACATACATAAAGGGAGAATGAAGGGAGGAAGGGGCCAAGCTCAGTGGTGGCCAGTGACAGGACAAGGGATAATGAGTGCAAATTGCAACACAGGCAGTTCCATCTCCATGTGAGGAGGAACGTCTTTACTGTGAGGGTGCCAGAGCCCTGGAACAGGCTGCCAGGGAGGTTGTGGAGTCTCCTTCTCTGGAGGTTTTCAAAACCCGCCTGGATGCCACCTTGTGCCACATGCTCTGGGTGTCTCTGCTTGAGCAGGAAGGTTGGATTAGATGATCTCTACAGGTGCCTTCCAACCTTAACCATTCTGTGATTCTGTTTTCCACAGTTTCCAGCTTCTAATTACACAAGGAATTTTGCAGCTAGAAAATATGCCGTTAACTGCTTACCTAAGAAATAGTGTAATGGTAGTACAAATGTTGTAAATGACTAATACAAGGCAATCATCATTGGTTTTTGATTAACTTTTGTTTCTGTGTAAGATAGTCCAGACCTGCAAACTATGTTGTTATTAAATGGTATTGCCTAGTCAAAATAAAACAGATAATTTACTGCTATGACTTGTTCAATTTTCCCTATTTTTCAGCCTAACTAATGTGGTTAATTTCTGTGACTTTCCCTTTTCAAGACACATTCAAACTCCCACTTGTCCAGAGGGCTGCCTTTTTGTTCAAAATCTGGACCTTTCAGATATTATATGCAAGAGTATATGGTTTATGAGTTCTTCCCAGTGAACTTTTCATTGCTGTTTACTGCAGTTCATGGTGAGCATCACAGATCTTGAGCAGCTCTACCTTTTGATGGATGTTAGTACATTTTCTCAGTGGCTGGCTTTTATTAGTTTCCAAAGATATCAGTCTATGTAGCCACACACTCAGGTGTGTATGTGTGAAGGGCATCATAAGTAAAGTTAGAATTTTCCTCTTCTTCTTGGTCAGGTAATACCCTTCAGAATGCTTAGATCTGCTCAATGTTACAATATTAAATGCAATAGTGAATCTGTTGGAAGTCAGATGTGCTTCTTTTCTTCCTCTCCGATGCTGGGATAATGCCTATAGATGTTGGGTTCATTCAAGCTCTGTGTGAAACTCTGCAAAATAAGGATAACAGTACTTAACCCCAAAGAAGTGTTTCATATTAATAACTCTTTAGAAAACTACCTGGAAGATCACTTTAACAGAAGGTCTGAATTGCTTTGTATGTTGGAGCATGGGCAGCTTGGTGGCTGGAGGTGCCCTTTCAAGACATTATATGCTTCATGCCTATGTTCCTGGTTCAGCGGAGTTTCAAAATACCATCAGGGTTTGCTTCTTGAGAATAAAGGCCATACATTAAACTGCAAGACAGAAAGCTTTGATGTGTACAAGAATATTGCTTCATATTCTTGAGCACCATCTGCTGGCACTTTGTCATTTAACCAGCTACTTTCACAAATGGAGGTATCTCTCTTTATAGAATGTTCCTGAAAGAAACTGGAGACGAAGTTTTCAAGAAAATAGTCTGGTGTATTTCTTAGGAACACTTGGAAAATGGCAATATAGGAAAAGTCTGGAGGGGACTTTGAAAGCGTCTAAGTTGTTGCATGAAAAAAATAGAAATGCAGGATAAGTGATTTGACTAGTGAAATAGGCAACTGCTGGAATAAAGATTTTGGCATTGCTCTGGGACAGAGTTCTGTAAACTATAGGTCTATGAAGGCTTACCAGAATTAAGTGCTGACTAATACCCTATACGTCTCAGCAACGACTGGAGTGTGGTTGAATTTCATGAATTCCATGCTCCTACAGAGAGTCCATTCCTAATAAAGCTGATATGGAGATCATCACAAAGTGGAGTTGCTGTGCCTTATTCTGGGGATGTCTCCTCTGTCTGATTCATATATTTCATGTAGAAGCATTTATGAATGGGAAAATGGGACTTTTTTTTCTTCAGTTTTTGCAGATTCATGTGTGTTCTGGTCTTTCAAAAAATGAGTTTCATCTTCTCTGAAAAAGGGAAAGCAGGGAAGCCGAGACAACGGTTGACTTTACATTTTGGAAAGCTAAGCTACTGATATGCATAAGTCTATATTTTTACTAACTCAGCACCTTCAATATCTTAAAATGTTGTGATTGTTATTCTGAGTGATATGGTGGTATAAAAACTTATTAATGACACCTGCTGTATTATTTTCCTAGGATTTATAAAAATAACAGGAAAATGAAGCAAGAAATGTTGAAACATGTTGAGTGCTATGACACCACATATTGAGTGTTGTGTCTCACAGAAGCCATATTTTTTACTGATGTATTCTAGACATTAATGAACTGAAAGATGTGTTTCCACTTACTGCCTTGTCCATGGTATTTTTTTTCACACAGTTGGAAAATGAAAGTGTTAGAATTAATCTAAGATAGCAGAGATTACAATATATGAAGCAATCATGGCTTGAATATATTTTTCAAAGATATATGGAGAAGTTAATCTCTAATAGAGCATCAGGGAAAAATATTAAATATTTACAAAGAGAAAGAAGAAATCACTATCAAAGATTTTAGCTCACCCTCCTTTTCTGAGATGTAGCTACATATTTTAATGTTAGTAGATATCTACCACTTCACAAGGGTTTGATGCCTTCCCTGAAATCAGTTTGATCACTGACATTCAATACTATTGGATAGGCTTCAAACGATACAGATATTCAAAGATGAATTGCATTCAACTTTAATTATTTATTGAACCAAAAGGATGTTGAGATTCATCTGCTATATTCTTTTTTTTATCCAGATATGACATATATCAATTTAGATGTGTCTTACAAGAAGTGAGTTTGAGCATTTTTTATGAAACTGATGCAGCTAACCATAACAAAACTTTTTCCATTGAAAGGGGGGAAATAACACATTGAACATAAGATTTTTAGCTTCCTTTAAATTCAGCATAAAGTATTTTTAAAAACATAAGTACATTCATCATATTGCCTTAGCTATCAGGAACAAAATTATAACTGGAACTCAGATTAATTCTGAAGACACACTTCTCCCAACAATGCTTTCCACCTACAAGTTCTCTATGTTTTTTTTGTATCAGTCAGTCCTTTTACTTTCCAGTATAACACATCACTGTGGAGAACTGTGTCAGTCTAACTGGCGATTAAGTTTAAGCTAAATCTTTAATTTAAATTCAAATCCTTCACAGACCTCTAGCTTTCTGTACCTCTTTGAGTGAGTAATCTTTTCTTCAGTTCTTAGAGGAGGGAAAAGTATTTATACATTACTATTTCTGTGTGAATGGAGAAGTGTGGAATGTTATGGACAGACTCAATATTGTTTATAATCCTTATCACTTATAAGTAATGAATATTAAGCTGTGATTCCTTTAGCCTTAAGATAAATACTTCAAAATACTTCAAAAATACTTTATAATATCTTGCCCTGGAAGATTTATGTGGAGATGTTAATGTAATAAAATAAAAAGGAAAGTAGATTAATGATTCTTTACTCTTGAACTTCATAGTCTTGCTATGCACTTATACCTTTACTCGCTTTTGCCTAATCAACTTAGAACAGCTGAGGGTGTTTATATCAATTTTCTTGCTATTGAAGGAACACCAACAGATTACCACAAACATGTGAATTTTCTGTGAAGAAAAGAGTTTGCTAAACAGTATTGATGGATGATAACTGCTTAAGTGGATATCATTAACCACTTGGTGAGCAATATAAAGTATGCAGCCAAGATGTAAGAAATTGCAGTAAATTAATGAGCTTGAAAACAGAATAAACACAAAAACAGAGGAAAGAGAGCGATCAGATTTCTATTAAAAGGTTCAGATTAGTGAGATTTTGTTACAAAAATAATATGAGCCAATCTATATGTGAATTTCAGCAAGTGGCAAAAAGAAGTTGATGTGCAGTTCCTCTTAAACATTGAGAACAGAGTTTAAACAGGTCTTAGGCAGGCCATACCCTGTGCTGACCCACTCTACTGGCATATACATGACCTATATGCTTCTCAAACTGACACTTTTTAATGAGTGAAACAGTGGGTACAAAATCCCCTTTTTCTTACTTGAACAGTATGAACAATATTATATCAACTTCAAAGACATTTTGCAAGCACAGGAGAGTATCTCTGCTGCCATTTGAGGTAAGGCAGTAAAAACTTTTCCCGACTTGACAGTGCTAAATCTTAACAACATTTAAATTTCCACTCACTTGAGAGGAGTATTAGAGAAGTCAAATGTTTCCTAACCAGTTTTAAACCTCTTTTCCTTATTGCAAACAATAGACAATTAGACAAAATTAAACAACCTAATGCTAGACAAAACACACTTAAAAAAGAGATTAAAAACTAGGAAATGGTGACA
>JAVCKT010004920.1:12757-26464 GCA_032273925.1 Rhynchotus rufescens
CTTCTGAGTATTGTCAGCACTATAAAACAAATCTTAAAGCAGTTAAAAGTTACATTATGTAGCTCAAGATAGTTCTGGCCTGATTGAAATCCATTGGAATTAATGAAAAGCCTAGTGTGTGCCTACACCATGTGAAGCAAAGTCCAGACTTAAGATCAGAGTGACATCCACTGAACATGTCGCATTCCTTTCTATTCTTATGGCCTGCTATTTCCCCAGCTCAGTCTCCAAAAGAACATCCATGCCATCAAAAAAAAGTTAGTCCTTAAGCCAGATGGCGGTGACTGGTCATTTCTACCTTACATAGCAGTCAGTCCTAAGATTTGAGGTCTCCTTCAGCTGCATGTGGTGTCCTCCATGATTCTAAAGCATAATTGTTGTGTGCATACCAGCAGAGATGTCTGACTTGGGTTTTTTTTTTTTTTTCAGTTCAAAATATGCAAAATATGGTTGTTGTGTTTCACAGCGTGGAACTGCGTGTGTGTACGTGTGTGTGTTGCATTCCTTGAGCTGTGGCAAAGTGTAAGTTTTATGAGCTAACCTGTGAAAGAAAGTGTTGGTTTTGGTTATCTGCTGTGGTAGGTAAGCTGGGTAAGCTTCCTTCTTGTGGGGAATAAAAGGAAGCTAGCTGTGGTGGGGTGATGGTGAACTCAAGGGATTGTCTGTGGAGCTGGATGTCCCAGACCTTGGGCATATGGAGTTACTGAGAAACTTGCACTCTCAGGAAAAGAGTTGCAGAGCCTGAGGTCAGCCTGGCTAGTGACATGGAAGGCATGGAAGAAGGAGGAAAAAACCTCTGCCTACACCCACACCACCCAAAGCTTCTCCTCACCTTTCAGAGTCCTTCTGGGCCCTTCCTGCCTCCTACTCCTCAACTTAGGTCTGCGACTAAAATTGCTGTCCAACTGTCTTCTTGTCCCCAGAGCTCACTCCATCTCCACTGCAAAATTAAAATTTGCTGCTGTCCTCCCTCCTTACACTGGAAGGACCTCCTTTATTTTTAGCTTTGGAATAGTAAATTCAGCTATGACTAATCTACTGAAGGGCATTGGGCTAAATCTAGGAAAAAAAAATGTAGTGATGACATTTTAGCTAGGCGCAAAGGCGAAACTAAACATGGTGTATGCACAGTACAGTAGCAAGGAACCGTTGCCACTGGGCTGGGCTGAGGGAGGTTTGGACTATTAGAAGTGGCAAGGAAATTCACTGGTTTTGTTTGTTTGTTTTTCAAATAAGAAGGCTCTTATCATGTTAACAGCCTGTCTGTGTCCTTAAGGACACAAGCTAGAAGTCTTTAAACTGAATTTGAGCCTGAGTGCTAAATTCTTGTCCCCAAAGGAATGCTGAGAAAGGGATGATGTGTGTAGTCACCATTTCTATCCCTAGATAATCTATTCTAAATTCAAGTTAGTTATAGATGCCTGTGGTCTCCTCCAGGAAATCAAAGTTTGTTTTTACTCACTTTAGCTTCTCTCCCAGATCTGGCACAGGTGGTCATCCTTCTGATACTTCTAAGCCTTGTCAGAAATTAGGAAGTACCGTACTCTACAGAGTCCTCTGCCCTCTTCTGGGAGGCAGTGAGAAGGCGGTGTCTCACAGAGCTCCTCAGGTTCCATCAGTTACCTGGTGGGGGACAATGCTTCCTTCTTACTGTCTTCGTTCAGTTGTTTAATTCCAAAGTCATTGCGGTTTGATTAGGAGGTACATTTTCAGAATGCAATTGGTGACATAATTCCCTCGGATTTTAGAAGGACTGGAGAGCCTTCAGTGCTCTTTAGGCTATGATGAGATGTTGCTGGGAGAATTTGATTTTTTGGATTCCTTCAGAAGAACTTTCCTATGCCTCCAACAGCAATTTAGGATGCGAAAGAGAAAGGAAGTGATTTTATGCTGCTGCTGGTTTAATGTTAATGCAAAGTATTTCTAGCATTACTGTGAAAATCTGAGATTTAGTGAGTTTTTGAAAGACAAGATTAACCAACAAAAAGTGCTTCAATTTAGCATCACAAAAGTAATTTTAGTCTATGAGACCTAATATTGCGTGCAGTGATTCATGGATAGTCCAGAAGTGGAAGGCAACTCTGCCACAGTGAAGTAAGTTCAGGGATGCTGCAAGAGAGAAAGAATAATCTTGGTAGCTGAGAGAAGTGTGAGGAGCTTGCATCAAGGAAAATTCAGGTTGGATTTTAGAAAAACCTTTCTAATGGTAAAAATGGTGAAGCACTGTGTTAAATTTTCTGGGAGGGATATGGAATCTCCAGAGATGGAAATCTTTAAGAACTGACAAGGTAAAAATCTATCAATTATAACATAACTGGAGCTGATCCTGCCTTGGCAAAAGATGAGCTAGAAGACCCCTTGAATTTCCTCTAGCCTATTTTTAACTGAAACTGTAGAACTTATTGCATGGCTCTTGACAGTTTATATCTTGCCTATAGTACTACATTCTTGAGACATGGACTGTAGTTTTCACTTAGCAAGAAAAGAAAGTTTCTAACCATTGTGTCTATGAAGATGAATTCCAAATTCTGGCCAAAGAAATAAAGGGAAATTAAAAGAAGTAAATTTAAAAATATTTTATATCTCATGAATTTTAAGTGAGACCTGTGATTTTTGAATACTTTGTATTGCTAAGACCGAGAAGTCTAGGAGACAGGGTAGAAGGGTTTTCCATCTGTGAACATTGAACATTGTGTACTGTCATGAAACGTAAATCTCAGTAAGAATTAAATTCTGCTGGAGCTTGAGATTTCTTGAGATTTTTAAGAATCCCTTTGCCTGAAAAAAAAAAAGAAAGTTGTTTTCTTTGCATGTTTATTTGTCCCTTAGTAACAGGAAAATACTTTTATAGTCATTATAAAAGTGTTTTAGAAAATTTAATATAATTGAAATGCTGTAGGCAAGGGAAAAGAAATCATATTTTGGAGGTGGAGTTACCAAAAGAAACTGAGTTCTGGCTCCAGCTACATTTTCTTGCTAGAATACTGCTTTTTAGATAAATGTCAGACAGGAATTTTAAAGCTGAAAATAGAAGCAGATGAGGAAAATTCTAATCACTAACACAAGATATAGAAACAGCAGAAAAGGAAAGTGGTCCTCTGTGTCGCAAGCAGGTAAAGCTAATAAATCCATGTCTGACAACCAGATACTTCGGAGTGTACAAATTATATGCTTTTATCCAGGGAGAATTTTTGAGCAAGATTAAGGTTTTAATGTGACTGCCTCCTTGTGACAATTATCAGTTGGAAAGAGCTGCATTATTCGTTGCAGTGAGAGGGCACAGAGCTAAGGTCACTGAGTCGTTCAGGCTTTCACACTGCACTGCAAATACCTTAGGCAGCAAATTGCATGCTTTACTTTAAACAAGAAAATAGAGGCAAATCACAATAACCAGGAAAGAATGGAGGTGTGCACAGGTTCTTCTGACTTTAGATGTGCATTGAATATCATGTTAAGGGAAAGAATGGCCAAAAGACAGAAGGAAGTAAAAATCACGTGCTATTTACTTTTGTCTGTGTGCTTTAAAATATAATTGCTTTATTTTTGAAGTACGAGGATCTATAAGTCACAAAAAAATAACAATGTGGGAAATGCAACCCCTCCCTCCTCCCACCCGTACTCTCTGTATCAGCAATTTAAGTACTTTTGAGTACTTTGATGTTTTAAATTCTAATTCCTTTTTTATTTGTGTGATTTTTATGGTGGCTTTGAAGGTTACTTTGCAGCTTTTTTGTATTTTCTTTCTTAATAGTATTATCAGGACATGCTTCTAATACAGCTTAGGCACTTAAAGGAAATACATTATTTAAATGTGAAATGGAAAAAGAGAAAATGTAAGGCTAGGGTGCATTTTATTTTGTCATTCGGAGACATAATAGAACAACTCAGAAGACATAAAAATAAAATTAATATGAGAAACCACGTTCTCTCCTTGCTTATCTGCTAGCCAAATCCAGACGTAGTGCTCACATCTTTAACTAGCACCAACATTGTTTTCAGAAGAAAAACAAGTAAGTAGCTTATATGTATGTATTCTAAAGGGGGAAAAAAAAGTGAGGCATAGATTTAAAAACGTCTGAAAGAGCATGCTGCTACTGACAGTGGAAAAAGATTTTTCTTTTTAACGGCTTCCATTCCGGGCATTTATACTAGGCCAACTATTCTTGACCCAATTCATTTTATTATAATAATAATCGTTCTTTATTACAGTAACATCTGAGGATCCCAAATGGGGTTCAGGACCCTATTATTCCAAGCATCATCCATGTGCATGGTAAAACCATCTCTGCTGTAAAGAGCTTACGATCTTCACATGTGCCAAGGAACAAAAAGAGAAGAATATAAATAACTGTGGAGGGGGGAGGATGGAGGGAAAATTATCAAGAAAGGCAATACAAGGAGTGTGCTAAGTGGCAGTGTCCGAACACCAACTGATTAACTATTGTCAAGGGCTTTGTATATTCTACTGAAATAGTTTTCATTCTGCCCTCTATATCACTTAGTTGTTAAAATGCGAATGTGCTTGTTACACCTCCTGAACGATCTGTCAGGAGGGAGGGGAGAAGCTAGAAGCTGGAATAGATGTAGGAT
Organism: Rhynchotus rufescens; assembly: GCA_032273925.1. Lineage (NCBI taxonomy): Eukaryota > Metazoa > Chordata > Aves > Tinamiformes > Tinamidae > Rhynchotus > Rhynchotus rufescens. Next base: position 17,348 of record JAVCKT010004920.1, read on the forward strand.
CTTTTGGAGTAACACACTCAAATATTGTGATGGTCAAAAACAGATTTTTGCCTGCGTCAATCTGGCTGTGATTGACACCTGAGTACATTTCGAGAAATTTCCACTTAAGCATGCATAAAGGAGCATGCATTTAAGCATGCATAAAGGAGTTTGGAATTATTTTTGCTAATACTGTTACCATATATCTACTATAGATTAAATGAGTCTCAGAAAATAATACCTGCATGCATAGCTGAATCTATTTGTGAGTAATTTCTGTTATTTTCTTCCTTGTGCAATTGCTCTTAAATAGTGAACAGCGTAATTTGCATGAATACTAAGGGGGATTAATTAGTTTCTTTGACTGAATTGCAAGGGTCTCAGTTTTTTTTTTCTGTTCTTGAACTGCAAAACCGTAACATCCCTTTTAGAATGGGGCTTTGCTATAATAATCACATGGGTGCTCTCATCTTGCAAATATCCTGCTAGTCAATTCTTATGTGACCATATTAATGGGAATGTAGCACCACAGAACACAGGAAAATATAAGTAAAGATAGTTGTATTTTCTTCTGAGCAAAATGGTAAGAGGAACTGTGTAAATGTTGGCAGGTTTTGGTGATAACATTATTTAGTTCTTTGATCAGAAAAACAGATGCTTCTCCAGAGGGACATTTAGAGCAGACTCCTGGTATGAGCTCTCTGGATTTAGGTTCTGTGCAGGCAGGCTAAGGTCATGCCACCTAGTCTCTGGGGATCATATTTGCTGAAAAGGAATTCCAGTACTTTGTCCTCCAGGACTGGATGAGTTACCATAAAAGTTATAATAAAGCAATGCTTGTAGGCATCTTTTACCTTTAGGTAAAGATCACAAGATCATTTTCTCTATTGGAGGAAACATGTCAGAGAATGGCCAAACTCAGGATTGTGTCCACTTGCAGTAACTACAGCTACCAGTAATTTTTTCCTGTAGTCCGAGGTAGTTGCCACCTCCACAAGGTTCTATTCTCTGGGAAGTGCTTGGTTCCATCCAGTGTAGCCATTAAGCCCTTTGACAGCTTTAGATATGTATATAGCTGTAGATAGCTAAAACGTCATGAGTTCCGCCTCAGTTCTGCCTTCTCTGAAAGGATAGGCTGAGTCATCAGCACAATCTTTGTGGCGAGGTTTCCAGAAGAGCACAAGGAGGTGTGATGTGATGATGAGCCACTGCTCCTACATTTGTCATCCACAGCTCTTTCTCTTTCTTCTCTCCTTCTGCCCAAGGTGCAATCCTCTCTGAGTGGTAAGTGAATCAATAATGTTAGTGAGGCCTTATTCATCTGTAAGACAAAGAGATAAGGCAATGTGTAAGTTTCTTTGAAAACTGGCCAATGAAAGCCTAGTCAATGATATGTACTTCTCCATTTTGAGAAGGTCATCATTCCATTGGAAAAATCCTTCTGAGAAGGGCTTTGCAGCTGGAAAACTGAGAAGACTGGTGACTCCGCTCTGGCGAGACTGGTGACTCCTCTCTGGCTTCATACAGTTAAAAACTTTAAATGAATAAAGCTTAACTTTTGCCCTTTCCCTAGCTTAGGTGGTGCTTTTTTAATGTGTTCAAAGAATTATTAGTTTTTTCTCACAGATGACATAGGGAGCCTGGCTACCTCAATGCAGCATGTATTAGACAATTGCATCTGCAGAGGTAGGTGCTGCAATGTCTAACAATATTATTTTTCTTCCAGATTTAACCCTTTATCCTTACCTATTTTGATACAGGGTTTAAAATTGCTTTTATATAAAACTCCCTCTTTCCATACTCCGCATACATACACACACATTTGCATATAGACAGACACCTGCGCACAGACACAGACCGACACACACATGCTTTTGGCAGAGGTCTCCTTGAATCCAGGGGAAAAAAACAAATATCTCTTTTCCCAATAAACTGAATTGTATTCTGCAGTCAAGCTGAATTGTATTCTGCAGTCTGCTGCTGTTTTGCAAAGTGGATTTTAAGAATTAAGAAGAGAAAAAAAAACCTCTAGAAAAAAAAGTGCTAAATCTAGTTGGTGTCAATTAAAAGGGAGCTTCTGATGCAAATACCACATCAGCACCAATTTTGTCACTTAAGAACTTTAAGATCAGAAGCAATTACCTTCAATAGCACCTTGTTTTTATGTGTCTACCCTTCATAGCCTTGGCTAGTAACTCGGCCTGCACCATAATTTACACTGACATCTAATTTCGGTGGATCTGCAAGCAATCTAACTGAAGATGGAGATACTGAAGAGTGAGGAGTCCTGCTTTATCACTACAGACATAAAGATTCATTATTTTTTTGCCAATTCAGAAAGTGAATCTTATAGGAATGAAGATTTTTTTTTGTGTGGATGTCTGTTTTGCATATCTCATTACTTGAATTATTTCTCAGTTTAGGCAAATGATTACTGCCTTTAACTAGATGATTAAACACTTTAACATCTCACAAATAAAAAAACACAACTATGTACTACTAGCATTGATTAGTTTTGCCATTTCCAAGTGTTTCTGCAAAATGAGAACAAAAGAGAAAGACTGCATTCATTGCTAATTATATTCTTTGAAGTATGGTAGAGACCTGGCAATTTTAAATTGTGCATGAAAGTCACAGTATTAGACTAAGATTATTTTAAGAAACACTTTTATCATTTTCTAACTGACAGAAAGGGCAAGTCTTCCAGCCATATAGCTTGATGTTTCCTCATGAAACAATAAAAGAGCCCCTCCATGACACGCTTAATGACTTGCATCCATTTCCTCTGATCCCCAAACTTGAACACAGAGCTGCAGAGATCTCTGCTCTGTTATCCAGCTGCTATATGAGACCAGATTATAACCAGCACAACTTCCTTTGAGATGTGTGCTCCTAAGCCAAGGCATTTGCATATCACAGGGAATAAGGTTATATAACACGGTTGTTGATTTTGATGATGCAAAGTGCTGTCAGCACTTTGTGCTTTTGTCACATATAGTGGGGTTTTAAAGTGTTATAAAAGTGTGTATCCTTGCTTGCTACTTTACAGTATGCAAAACTGCTTGTTTTTCTACATATATAATTAGTGAGAGAAATGTTTGCAATTTGTTTGTCAGTGTGGACCTTTCGAATTAGTGTTGGGCAGATGGTGAAGCAAGGCAACTGTCGCTAAAGATGACTCTCGCTGCTCTAGTGGGAAATAGTCCCCCTCACTTGCAGTCTCTCTTTCTCAAATTTTTTTGAGGTCATTTTCATGCAAACTCTTGAAACATATTTGCAATACCCTAATTCAAAAAATGAAGGGGACTTTTGTTCTTGGTCTAGGTCTTTAAGAAAGTGACCCCTTTGATGTGGGCCAAAAGACAGGAAGCCTGAATATTCAAGGATGGTTGCATCTGAGGGCTGTTAACCACATGCTGTGATGCTGGGACCATTTTGGGTGCTCAGCACTGGACGTACCTCTTCTATCCTCTGAATGTTGGTTATTTATGTACACACAAAATGATTGCCAAAGAGAGGAAAAAAAAAACCTTCTGTAAGGAGGTAAGAGGGGGAGAGAAACAAATACATGGAATGAAGAAGTTTATCCGTTGCAAAAATAACTGTCTGCAGATTCTTAAAATATAATCCAAATTGATGAAGGGATAAAAAAGAGACAGTTTTACTGCTTTAGTTTCTTGCCACTTTACTGTGATGGGAATGGAAGCATTCCTAGGCATAACCTGAGCTACAGAAGTTATGGCAAACAAACAAATAAATACCAATTGTGATGAATATACAAAAATGTAGCAGTCAGATTCCTGAACTCTTAGTAGTTAATCTTCTGTTGTAACACAGCTGAATTGGCAGGATTGGAAATGCTTTTGGAAGGTTCTAGCATTTTGAATCCTGCTATATACATTGAGCTATTAAATCTAAATTGTGGTGGGATTTTAAAAAAACCCCACTGATTTCATCAGAAGCAACATTTATACTATCCCTACAGGAAATATTCCATTAAGTGCCAGTGTATCTAGTTTATTTAGTTGATGAAGTAATAAAATTACCTCAGAAAACAAGCATCAGATGCCCCAAACCAAGGACATTTGAAACTTAAAATTTCTTCAGTTTTCAGGATGTCTTTTGAAATCCTAGCCTCTTCTTGTCTGCAGCATATTGCAATATAGATTATTACATGGTTACACAAACATAAATAGCATCGGTCCTAACTGGACTGCAGTTTTTATTATATACAAAATGCTTTCTTTGCCTTCTCTGAGGGCTGGGAAGTAACCAGCAACAGTGCAAGTAAGTCATTCTCAGACTGTCTTCCACCACTGTAACTGGTAAAACCTATTCCTTCTTCTCCACAGCACCTCCATGATCTCCACCAGTGGAAAAGATCCACATGGTCTCACCAGTCTAATCAGACTTTATTAACATGAGATTTTTGTGTTACTTGTGGAAAGAAGTTTAAGAGAACTTTGTATCCTAATTTCAGAGGACTTGGATGGAAAGAGGAAATATCTTTGAGTTATTTAGCCAGACAGACTTCATCCTCTATGTCTCTTAAAGTCTTAGTTTTATTGATTTTGAAATTTCACTTACAGATTTCTTTCTGCATATACTTTTGCTTCATTTAATTGGAATCAGTTGTGATCACTTATTTCATAAATATTTTGTATGATTAGCGCTTCACTGCCAGACCAAATATAGCCCCTTTTTTGACTCTGAAGCTCATTGCTGAAGAAATTTGTCAAGTAACATATGCACAAACATCTGGACCTTTCTTCTTGACAAAATTCCAGATAGCTTTTATTCTCTACAATAATAATGTGAAGTCCACATCTGTATTCAAATCTGATTCTGAGGGATGTAGAAAAGCCTGCCCCGACAGAACCTTTTCTGTCATCTTTCCTCAGAATCATTTTTCTTATAAGCCTGTTCCATTTTATCTATGTTATTACTTTCTTTTTTTCTTTACAGCTTGTCACTCTGCTAAAGCACAATGCTATTCCACTGCCTTTATTTCTGACTTTCTGATGAAGGATAACTTTCACTACCTCTTTCCTATTAGGATTGCTTTTTGACCATGTGCCTTTTATGGCTGTTGCAGAAGTATCATGTCCTGTATCAGTAGCACCAGTTCCTCCACTATGTTGTCGAGACTTTTTGCACCAATCCAAGAATATTTATTTATCTCTGAGTTTATCCCATTTCTCATCTGAATTAACTGCAGTAACTTTCACTAGCTATATTAACTACTCTTACCTATTTTGCTTCTTTGGGCATGTATGTGCACATATTTGTTATTCATGCTGCTGCCTTCTGTGCCTCTTTATCCATTATTGCAGTCCTGTTTACTTAATTTTTATCTGTATGCTAAAGGCAGGTATGGAGCTGTTAAGATTTTCTCCTAACCGTATTCTTAATTTCAGTTTCATCTCATAAGACCTGTCTATTCTGATTTTAGTATCTCAGTACTCCAAGGGCATACAGAAGCCTCTCTGATGAGAAGGTGTAGAGACGCCCTTTCTGTTGCCAAAACTGTTAGACTTTTGAGGTGCAGGAACCCTACCCTTATCCTATTGCATACCCAATTGCATCTGACAAGGCTGCTCATTTGTTCCCACTTGCTAAGCTGGTCTGTACATTTTTCTGAGTGATATACCTTGTATCTTGAGTATCTTTAGTATTGCCTAGGTGGTGGACTAGGCAGTAAACTGGTTTTGAAAATTGTTTGATATGTAAAATGTCTTACTAGTTCCCCACAGTTACCCTATAGCCAACAAGAAAGAATGTATTTCTAAAAAGGAAATATTAACAGCACAGTTACTATGTTTAGAGACGGGAGTATATAAATAAAAGAAAAACTGTACTTTAGATCATTTCTAAAGGATTTCTTTCTCTCTTTCATCCATCAAAAAACCTGTCAGGATGCTTACACAGCCTTGCAGCTGGCATACATTTACTAGACAAAATCTTCCTCCTACTTATTTTCACTGAAGAGGGTCATTATTTTGGGTGTATATGAAACCTTACATGCACCAATTCTCTCCAAGTTTCTCTTCAGATCCAGATCTTCCTGAAAACTTTGGGTGGACTTTAACTTGACTGAAAAATTTATTTGAACATATTGCTGAAGGATTATTGACTTTGCTAAATAACTTTCGGAAAGATGGGTGTTCCTTAGACATAATTGTTAAAGCCATTGACTTTCTATGTGTTACGGTGATGTAAATATATATATATAGATATAAAATTAGTGGTATGCAGATCAACAGAATAATGTTCCATCCTCCCAAATGAGTGCTGTCATTGCTATCCAATCCCCAAATAAAAGGTTCTTCTAACATCAGTAATTACTTTTGTTATTCTTTTTGTCCATTCCTGTCCTCTACTAGAATGTAACAGTGACCCTGAAAGTCAATTTAGGTCATTATGTTGGTGTGAATATCCCTCCCAAAAGGGGAATTATTGAATAATTAAGCTTGGAAGGGATCTCTGGAAGTCTTTTATTCCCACTCAAAGCAGGTTTAACTTCAAAGTTTGATGAGACTTTTCAGAACTTTGTTCAACTAAATCTGATCCAAAGGCAGAGATCCCAAAACTTCTCTGAGGCCATGGTTTAGTCCTTATTGTGAAAATGGTTTTCCTTTGGTTCAGGCAAATTTCCTTTGCTATACCTTGAAACCATTACCTCTCATCCTTTTGCCTGGCACCTCTGAGAAAGTCTGCTGTAGTCTGCCTTATAATTCATTCAGTTTTAAATAGCTGAAGGAAGCCATTTGAATCTCCATCTTAACCTTCTTTTCTCCACCCTGATAAAAAACAACAAACATTTCTTTTGTTCTCTCTTTGTATGTCATGTTCTCCAGTCCCTTAATGATCTTACTCGTTTTGGACCCTCTCCAGTGGTTACCATGGACCTCCAAAACTACACATTATTTTGGATGCACCTTCACATGGCTCAATCAGAGGAAACTAACCACTCCCTTGAACCTCCTGGCTAAACTCCTGCTGATGCTGTCCAGTATGCTATTAGTCTTCATTGCCATAAGGGTGCACTGCTGCCTCATGTTCATCTCATTGCCCATCGTCCTTTTCTGCAAAGCTGCTTTCTAACTAGCTACCCCAGCCTGGGCCTTTACCTGGGGTTAATGTTATCTCAGGTGCAGGACTTTGCCCTTCCTTTACGTTCATGGGTTGGACTTTTTTTAAGCTTGACAAAGCTCCCTGCCTTGCCCCCAGTGGACCCACACTTCCTTCCAACATGGTGATGTTCGATATTATCGTCCAGCTCACTGAAGAGAGCTTGAACAGCATCAGTCCCACACTAAACCTTCAGGAATGTCACTTAGTACTGGTCCCCATTGAGTCCAATGGTACAACTAGTTTTTCACTTGCCTTAAATTTTGCCCAATCTATCTTGTAGCTCTTCAGTTAACCCGCAGGAATGCTAGGAAAGATCGTGTCAAAAGCATTGCTAAAGTCAAGATAAAAAAACAACCACTGCTCTGCCTTGGTCTACAGAACCAGTCATTACATCATGGAAGGCAATCAAGATTAATTAGGATAATTAAGGATAATTACAGATAGAGGATAATTATAGAATTTTCCCTACCTTCCATCAACTTCAGAAACACATTTTATATCTTTCCTCTGGTGGATAGTTCACGATACCAGTTTCTGGATCTGCAGTGGTGACAGACTTATTAATTCCCCTTCGTAATTAGTCCCTAGTTGCATAGATCTGACTCTTTTCATAAATCTCAGGTTCTCTCCTCTGTTTTATCTCCTTATTCCCTTGCAAACTCTTGTATATCATTCTCCTTTCTCTTTGGGCTTTAGTCTCTATCTATATTTTGTTCTTCTCTAGAGACACTGGTTTCTTACTTATTTCTTTGCTTACACTACAAATTCTGCCTGTCTGTTTTCATTATTCTTCAGTGGCTTTATTTAAAAATATATTCACAATTGGGTTGTATTTATATTTGAGTAGATTCTGGCATTAACATAAATATGAATTTAGTGTGGAGTTACCCACTAGTTTAATCATAGCTACTATGCACTTTATTTTACAGAGGGTAGAAACATACTTTATATGGCATATTAATAGATAATGTACTTAAAATAGGTGCCCAAATTTCATATGTAAAAGATATAGCTATGTATTCCAGCTCAAACGTTCTCCTGTTTTGTAGTAGGGAAAAATGCCTGTTCACCTTTTCAGTTTCAGTTGGTCGATGCACACTTTATATGCATGTGTTGTTAAAGAGGACTTCAATAGAAGAGTAGCTTAATGTATGTGTATCATGGAGATTTGGCAGGCTTTGATTTGCACCTAGGTAACTTATACTGCAAACTTGCAGGATCATTTATAAAGCTTTTAGATAGTGACCATGGCAGTATTTAAGTGTTAAAGAGATTATTGTAGTAAATGAATCTTGTCTAGAAACTAACAGAAGAAAATCTGTTTGGCTTTCCCTTAAAAACACAATGACTTTATCACTTATCCCTCCTCAAAGTTTTGTCTGTGACTCCTCCAGTTCACACAGTTGCAAAAGGAAAAGGATACATGCACCTCTTCCTCTCTATTTCTTATCCAGAATGAAGCAATTACATTTTAGAAGAAGCCATTTAAAAGACAACCAATTTCACTGCAAGCATCTAGGCTTCCAGCAGCTTAGTGTGACTTTTACTGCAATGACATCTGTACATTTGTATCTTTGCAGCAGTGTGCCTCCTAGAGTTTCCTATAATTCTGTGCAGAAACTATATTACTTACCACTTGCTGAGTTCAATACTGTATTTCAGTACTTCCTGCCATAATGGGCATATCCTGCTCACCAAAACAGTATGTCTAGATGTGTATGTAGACATTTCTCTCTGTGTTTGTTCACATGTGTTTGTGTGTGTGCAAACCTGATCAGAATTATAAGTTTTTATATACATAGGAATACATAAGAGAGAGAAGTGGATGAATTTTTACATACATACATACAAATATATATACACACACACATATAAATAGCAAAAGATTTAGAGAAAAATATTATATGGCATATATTCTGCAATATTCTGATTGTCAAGTGAGTTAGCTTTGAAATAGATACCTTCTGTTCTCCTGAATGAAGAATGATTCCAGTAAGATGGACT
>JAVCKT010004921.1:0-20224 GCA_032273925.1 Rhynchotus rufescens
GGGCAGCCTGTTCCACTGCTCTGTCACCCGCACAGTAAAGAAGTTCCTCCTCACCTGGAGACGGAACTTCCTGTGCTGCAGCTTGTGCCCGTTACCCCTCGTCCTATCACTGGGCACCAGTGAAAACAGCCTGTCCCCTTCCTCCCTGCATTCTCCCTTCCTGAACGTATACATATTAATCATATCCCCCCTCAGCCTTCTCTTCTCCAGAGAAAACAGGCCCAGCTCACTCAGTCTGTCCTCATATGAGAGATATTCCATTCCCTTAATCCAGTAGTCGCTTTATTGCTGATGATAAGAGTGACCAAGTGAAAAAGGAGAAAGGCTGGGGAAAGGAAAAACGCAAGGGAGGGATTAGATGCTGCCTCCCAATTTCTCGTGCAAACATGGAAATTGCCAAGCAGGAGCCTGACAGGTAGCTCGTGTTGATGCAGTTATTCAGCCCAAGTTTGCTCTGTGGGGAAGGAAGCAGCGCTGGGGAAGGAGCCCGAGATCTGTGTGCGGGGCGGCGTGTGCAGCGGCCTCCTCCGCGCGCGATCCCGCGGCGCGCTCACGTGCTTCTCCGCTTGCTTTGCAGCGCATCAAAGCAGGGTCATGATGATCCTGTTCGTCCTGGAGATGGAGTGGGTGCTGAGCACGGGCCAGGACAAGCACTTCACGTGGCACTGCTCGGAGAGCGGCCAGCGCCTCGGCGGCTACCGCACCAGCGCGGGCGCCTGCGGCCTGCAGTATCCTTTGCTGAGCTCCCACTGCTCCCGCTCGGAGCACCCTGCAGTTTTCCACTTACACAGCCTTTTTTTGGGGAGGTGGGGGTTCTAATTGTCCTCCAGCTTTTGTGCCCTGCGCAGTGTTTTCTGAAGGAAATAATTATTTAAATCTAATTTAACAAAACCGTCTGTCCTCCTCGCGTTGCCTCTTTAACGCATGGTGGCATATTTAGGTCTAAGCATTTTTAAACAAAGCAATGGGCAGTCTGCGACCGACTGCTGAAATGAATATGGACAGGGCCCTCATTTAACCATGCGGCCCCTTCTCTCTTGTACGAATTAACAGTAGCAAAGTAGGTCAGTGGTCAGATCAGTTTGCCTGTGTGTGTGGATGGTAAGAATTAAGTGACTTAAATATAAAATAACGAGCACTTGTCCTTCACTGTGGAACAGCCCGCTGTGTGTTGGAGTTATGGGTTATCTGAATGGCTCCAGAAATGGCACTCAAGTGGCTTATTCAGCTAGAGCTGCCCCAGCTGCCTGACAATAAAAGAAATATTAATTCAGATTGATTGCAAATGAAAAGGAAAGTTGAAAAGTGCGAGCCATTAGGTTGAAACAAGGGGTTAGCACAGGCAGAGCCCTGTAGTGTATGTGGTAGAGGAGGGGGGTATTTTCCCAGTTCCTGGGCAATGAGACTTATTCAACATTGTTGTCTGAACAAGTGAAATATATATGGACCTCCTATATATCATCTGGCTGAGAGAAAACTGAAATCCTTTTTTAGTTGAATGGTCTTTTGGAAGGCCCGATCCAGCAATTTGTTCTGTATTTCCCAAACCTCTCCTGGGAACTGACCTTTTTAAATGATTTAAGATTTGGGAGGTCACTTTGATTTGGGTCATCAGATCCTGTTGGTGAAGGACAGGAAAAGGGAGGATCATTTACATGTATCCTAAAAAAGCTTGACAGAACCAGGAATGTGCTTATTCCTAAAGTCCTGTGTGAGAAAGATGAGTGCTAAGCAGTAAGTCCCTAAATATACAATATAGAATCTAAATGTGGAATTAAATCAGATTAGTATGTCTGCACCTATCCAAATAGGTTGTTCTGTTAGTTAGTTGAATGGGTTCAGTGGGTTCAGATTTTATTCAGTGGGACACCTGATGAAGCTGGCACTTCCCCGCATATGACATAAAAAACACAAGTAGACTTCTCTAACCCAACCAAGTGTCACCAAATTGCTATTAGAAACCACTTAAGGAGATACCCTCTGGAAGACTTCTGTGAGATTGACCAGAGGTCTGGGAAAAAATAGGAATTTTGTGTTTGTAAACCTAATTATAATAAAGAAGTGGAAAGTTTCCCATTGTTTTAAACAAATTGAGGAAGAGATAGAGAAAGAATGAACAACATCTAACTCTAGCAGCTTAGTTACAGAGCCAGGGGAGATGGGACCCCTTTGTTGGTGGTGAAAGGGTTTCTTCGTGGGTGATTTATAGTGAAAGCACAAATTACATCTGGAGTAGTCTTATTTTTCCCCTTGTCTACATGTTGTACCCCAGGAGACAGGACTATCAATATGAACAACTGAAGCTGGAGGCCTGAAAGTCTGTGCTGAATTCCTCTTTGAGACTTGAGTACTATTCATGAGGATGCAATAATATACAAGCTAAAAGAATTAACAAGCCACAAAAAGCAATGGGTAACTTCTGTAAGCAACGTGTATTCCTTAGCTCTTATCCCACCAGATTTGACGTGGAAACTCGGCATGTGTTTGTTGGTGATCACTCCGGACAGGTGACCATCCTCAAGCTAGAGCAAGAGTCCTGCAGCCTCGTTACAACGTTTAAGGGACACACAGGTGAGGCTTCAGGAGGTGTGCCAAGCTGGTCTTCATCACTGTGATCTGACTCCCCTGTGAAGCCCTGGGATGTGCAAGTGCATAGCTGGAAGAGACACCAGACCAGCTTAAGCTGGTCTAAAACTCAGGGAAGCAACTCCGTATTAGTTAAAGAAGGATCAGATGTCTGAGAAAGGCTGATAGTTCTGCACCAGCTGCAAGTTAAAGTAGAGTTAGGATGAGTGTTGCAGTAACTCTAGTGGAAAAAAGGGGTGCTCCTCAGAGAAGAATCCACACTGGTAAATGCTTTTGCCCACGTGGGACAGGCACACCGTGGATGTGCATATCAGAGCTGTTAACTAAGTGCTTTTTCAGGTGCTGGGGGGGGGGCTTGTGCTCTACAGCACTTTAAAATCAGCAGCTGTCTAGCATCTAACAACAGAGTTAATGGTCATTCCTCACCATCTCCTCATATCCTTGGTGGTGGAGCTTCAGTGGCTTTAATCTTCAGTGAACATACCTGATACCTCCCTCCTAAGCCTATCCTTGCTCTGAGGAGTCATCCAGGCAGAACACGAGATAGTTAATCCTCGTGCTGTGATACCAGGAAGGTGCCCATAATATCCCTTGGTGGCTTCTCTTTGTTTTCAGTAAAATTTTGCCTCGTAGGAGTGGTGGTGAAATACTGTGTAGTTCAATGGTGGCTTTCCATCTACCTCCCTTTATTGCTCATGGATTCCTATAAGAACAGAGTATAGGATGAGTAGGCTTTCCAGGTGGCTTGTTTTCAGTTGGCAAGCAGAGCGTGTCAGCTGCACGACCCTTGCTGGGTAGACCTACATGATCTCTTTGTATTTTTGTGGTATTTTTAATGTATATGTTTTTAGCTACATTTGTCTCTTCTACTTTCAGTAATGAAGTGACTGTTCTGTGCATCTCCTGTTTTAGGTGGCGTCACTGCTCTCTGCTGGGACCCAGTACAGCGAGTTTTATTCTCGGGCAGTTCAGATCATTCCATTATAATGTGGGATATTGGAGGAAGAAAAGGAACAGCCATCGAGCTGCAAGGACATAAGTATGTTCAAAGCCCTTCCTCATATTTTCCTGGGAAAAAAGTTAAAGACAGAAACAGCCCAGGGTTTACAGTGCTGTATGTTTGTATGTGCGACTCCCTATGGTCCATATATGAGGGGAATAAATTGTTTTTAGTAAGGTTTTTAGCATGGGACTTACAGTTTGCAAATGATGATGGAGAAAAACGCAGCTATTAGCTATAACCCGAATGTGCTGTGCAGGAGTCCTCCTCTTTTGAGGGCTCCTCAAATGAGAAGAGCTGCCAAGGATTTCTGCTTCTTAGGTGCCAAGTTCTTTCTTTCCCCTAGAGGGAGCATCGGGCTTGGTGAATCAGCCCCTTTTAACTCACTGCTAACCCTGTGTTTTACATTTCACTGTATTTACAAACTGAGATGTATCTAATGTGGATTAACCATGAGGTCTCCACCTTCTCCTCAATGCAGAGATACTCGACCTTTGCAAATACAGACCTCACGTTTAGATAGTAAAGCAGATGTCTTTGAAGGAGAGTAAGCCTGTGCTGGACGCTAAGCTGGAATAGGTCTAGTTGCAATTAATTCCTAGAGTTTTACATGCTGACAGTTTGGGTCAGTGTATTGAAAGGTGTATATACGTGAAACTTGCTCCAGCATTTACATCTTCTTGTATGCACATACATTTTTGTGCAGGATGCTGTGCTCAGATGAGTGATTTGTTGGGGCCGCATGCATTTCAGAGCCCTGCAGAGCCTCCACTGAAATTCCTTAACGTGGCTGCTAGCTAATGCCCCACAGCTCTATTTACTGCAGTGGTGATCAGTCCTTCTAAGATGCAATTAGCCTCTGCATCTTGTGTGTAGAGTAGCTTTTGGCTTGCACTGTGCCTGGGCAGACCTGGCTCTGAGCACATGGAGTGTCTCACTTAGTGGTGCTCTTGCTCTGGGGCAGCCAGTGCTGCCCAGCAAGGCTGTGTTATTCCCAACTACCCAACTGTAAGACACAGCTGTACGGAAGAGCAGCTGTATGCACGGACAGATGGAGCAATAGGAAAGGCCTCTGCGTAGCTGAAGCCAGTTGTGCTGGCAAACAAAGCTGATTCCAAAAGGTATGAGGAATTTCCAGTCCCTACGCGCTGAGTTACTGCCCTCCTAGCATATCTTGTTGTGTGGTGGTTGTTTCCTCAAGTCATAAATATTGGAGATGAGGTCTGGTTTTGGTTCTTTGATGATGGACCAACCTTAACTTTGGGGTTTTTAACTGAATTGTTTCTCCCATATTATTTTTTTTTCCTTGAAAGAAAGGAAAAAGCACCTAAAACTTCCACCTTACCTCGCAAAGACTTAAGAGCAATATAAGGGTTTCTGTTTTACTTTTCAAATTTTCCCTACTTATTAGTGCTAAAATAAGACTGCTTCAGCAGTTTCTCAGCACTTCTCAGTGCTTCACATTTCTCAGCATGTTGCAGATATTCACCAACGCAATGTTGTTGCTAGCTTTCTGACCAGGAATCTAGGCCCAGGGCTACATTTGTGTGTTCAGAAATGTACATTTGTGTGTGTGTGTGTGTGTGAATAAGACATTCAGAAATGTCTTATTAGAGGCCCTAGATCTCTAGCTTTGTTGTGGCTTTCCAGCAGAGCTAGGACCTCTTGTCTCCTCCTGACCTGCAGGGAAAGCAGTTACTGCAGCAGCCTTGGTTTGCATGGCTATATTCATGGTATATTCTACATTTTTTTTTTTTTTTGTTAGCCATAAATGGTTAATTAACACTTTTCCTGTTTCTTTTTTCAGTGATAAAGTGCAGTCTCTCTCTTACGCTCAGCACACTCGCCAGCTCATCTCCTGCGGTGCGGACGGAGGCATCGTCGTCTGGAACATGGATGTGGAGAGACAGGAGGTAGGAACTCAGGTCCTGCAGGCTCTGTCTGAAACCATCTTGGGAAGAAGATTTCTTTCCAAAATGTGCAATTTTCAACTTGAACAGGATTGCTCCAAAAATATTTTCTGACATGCTGTGTTATTATACAGTAATTATGCTGTGCCTTTAAAAATATGGTACAGGGCTAATTATCTGACAAAATCTTTGTATTAAATCTGACAAAAAGCTTCGTATTATGTATGCTGTGAAATAGTTTCTACCCTTTCCTTTGCTGCTCTGAAAGGTGAAAGGCATTCTCTAAAAAGGATGCTGTGAGATGCTCTGTTTTGTTTTATTTTTTTTAGGACAGCGTGAGAAACATTATAGTACAGAGGGAGATGATGGATTGAGATGACGGATTTTTTCACTAGTTTGCTTTTAAGAAAGCAGAACAAGAAAGCTGTTTGCTTTCTCTGGCAGCCTGCAATTTGATCCATTTTTCCCCTGCCCTTGCTAAAAAGGCATTTCATTACACCTTCAGTCTCACCCAGTGCTCAGTCTTGCTGCCCTCTGGTGCAGCCACGTGAAACAGCAGCAAACAGCGATTTTGCTGATCCAGACCAAAAAAAAAAAAAAAAAGAAATTCCCCTGCACAGTCATGACCTAACTCAGGGAGGGGAGGATGCTCCAAGTCGTTGTGGAGTGAGTCAGGCTTTAGCTGTGCCTTTGCATGTGGCAAACCTTGGGAAGAAGGACCCTGGCGAACTCCTGCTCTTCCCTGGGCCGTGCCCAGTGCTCTGCCGTATTCCCTAGGGAAAGCAGGGCCAGGAGGCAGCCCCGTATCCTGCTGGGCAGGTAGGTCTGGGGTTATTCAGCCAGCGTTTCCCCTGTGGCTGCAACGGACACAGCTGGGATGAAAACACCCTTCCTTTGCCCTTTGCTTTTAACCTGTGGTGCAGAACGTGGCCATAATTGAGTGGCATTAGGGAGAGCAAGGAGGGGCGAGGGTGGTGGATTTTTCCCGTTCACTCAATGCTCTCGACAGCTCCGTGTTTAATCAGCTTTGCTGTATCCCCAGAAGGGCTTTTGGTCTCCCCTGCTTGTGTGGGTGTCTCTCAAGCAAGGGCTCCAGAGACTTTCCTAAGTGGAAAATTGGATTTAAAAATCCGCTGGAATAGGCCTAGGCAGGAACTGAACCACTCGCAGCCCCTTTTGCACATGAATAACCATTCAGTTGGCTCTCTTTAATTGCTAATCTAATGGCCAATTATGTCATCAGCTCCAGAAGTGAAACGAAAGCAGAGCTGCCGCCTCCCTCCCACCAGATGTTTCCTCCACCCTGCAACTCAAAGATCCAGAAATGAAAGTCTTATTTATTTGCTGCCCTAGAAAGGCTACACTAAGGGTTAAAAAAGGGCTTGTTGTGAAACAAATGGCCACATGGCGAGAAACCTGCTTAAAAAGTGGAGGGGAAATGTAATTAGCTAAAGGAGGGCCCAGCAGCAGGTGCTCAGGGGTGCTCTGCTCCTCTGGCTGCAGCTCCCTGGGCTCCTCCTTGTTGTCACCAGTGCAGGAGGGAGCCATTGGGCTAAATCACTTCCAAAACCGGTCTCTTTGGGATTTTAATACCACATCTTGCTTTGGGGTCCTAGAGTGCTTCCCTCTGGATTTTTCCTATTGTATTTTTTTGTCTGTTCTTTTTTCTTCCATGTGATGCTATCAGATTTTCCCACATTGTTTTTGAATGCATTAAGCTATTTTTTCCCTCTCAGTTTCTTATTTTTAAACTCTATATTTAAAAACAAGAAGCAAGTATCTGAAAGATGCTAGAAGCTGCGCTTCCATTTTACTGCAAAGCAGCAGCAACTGCTCAGTAGTCACTAGCAAAGCATCTTATTTATGCAAATACAGCGTTCAGCCACTTCAGAGATGAAAAACAGTCACGCAGATGTAAATCCATAGGCATTAAAGGAAAAGACAGAGTGGTGGGTAGGAAGGCCAGGAATTTACCCCTGCAGGATGGCTGGTCTTTACAGCTGGAAAAGCTGAAACAGGCGGCCAGGGCTCGGAGCAGATGGGGGGTTGAGGCCCCCAGTCAGCTTCCCCATAGGCCTGTCTGGCTTTCATAGTGCTTTAAATCTCAATCTTAACTGAGGCTCGTGCCTCCTGGGAAGCTCGTGGCTCTGAGAAGCCACGTGCAGGCTGCTCATAGCCCTTCCTCACGAGCTGCTGGGTTTGTTTTATTGGTTATTTGGTGCTCTGGGAGTGATGGCCCCGGGGCAGAGCGAGTTACCCTGCTGTGCTGGAGGGCTGGGGCTGCCTTCCCCCTGAGGGGCAAGGACCTGCTGGCCACCTGCCTTGCCCTGGTGGCTCCTCTGGGCAGACAACTGAGAGCAGCTTGCTTCCCCAAGCAAAACCTCCTCCCCTCGGCCACCACTTGCGTGCAAAATGGCAGGAGGAAACACAAATGCCTGTGCTGTTCCCTGTTTTTTGAGTCTTCTCCATCCTCACCCCCTTCTTCTGCAGTATGGGCACAAAGTTGTGCATTGTGTTAGGAATTGGAGACTTGCCTTACATCTTCCTTGTGCAAAAGCAGGGAGAGGAGCAGGCTCCTTCAGGAGACTCTAGTCTTGCTCAGCCCTGCATGTGAGTTGTAGCAAACGTTTCTGGCAGCAGGAATTTGGGGAATATCTCTCTCAATATCAAAAGGAAGGAAAAAGTCAGCACTTCAGGTACCACCCCCTCTTCTTCCATGCAGATGATTAGCTCGGCTGTTGGAAATACAGATTCCCTCCCGTTTCCACCAGAGGCAGTAAATGCTGTCCAACCAGACACCCATTTTTAAATGCCTAATTCCAGACTTGGAGAGCTGGTGGGAGGCCTGTTTGTTCTTGGCTTATTCTTATCATCTTAGAACCAAATTCTGCTTCATGTGCAGGGTGAGAAGTGTTGCTGCTGTGTCATTTAAGGTTCAAAGCCAAGCTAAAAAAAAAAAAAGACATTTTAGGGAACGGACAAAATGATTTGTTGTAAAATTAGAGATTTTTAGTCAAGTTAACTTGACAAATTATTGCACCCAAAACATCTTTCTTGTCCTGTCACTGGGCCCCAGTGGATGGTTTTCTGCTTGTGGCTCATTCCCTCCTTGTGTATGTGTGTGTGTTGCAGACACCCGAATGGTTGGACAGCGACTCCTGTCAAAAATGTGACCAGCCTTTCTTCTGGAACTTCAAACAGATGTGGGACAGTAAGAAAATAGGTCTCAGGCAGGTTTGTATGGGTCCCTTGGGACACACAAGCATTCTGCAGTTAGGCTCCCCTCTCCACACACCACAGTACTTTTTATTCCCCTAAAGGCACTTTGTGCACCTTGTGTTTGCACCGAGCACTCCGTGGTTGGGTGGTGAGCTCCAAAGGGCCATCAGGCTTGGTTTGCTTTGCAGGGGGGATGCACGGAGAGTCTCACCTCTTAGAGGCAGAGGATATTTTTGCAGCTGGTCCCAATAGGAAATGCATAAAATAGATGTTGGGCTGAGTGAATTTGCCATTTCTGGGCTGCGCATGGCTTTATCCATGTGGGATTTTAGCTTATTGTCAGTTGAATCAGTTTTAGAGAGAAATGCGCAGCTGATTTCTGGAGATAGTGTTGGAAGCAAAGCTGTTTTCCACGGGCTTGGGTAAACATCTGTAACAGCTCAGGCTGTGTTGGGAAAGGCTTATTGGCCTGTTTGGAACAGGCAGTTACATTTTCCTGCCCAGTATTTTTTTCTGCAATTTTACACTCCTAAAGTGTAAGAGTGAAAGAAAGGAGTGTAAAATTGCAGAAAAGGATGATCTTACAGAGCTCAGCATCAATATTTTTCCTCCTCCCATCCAATTACACCCCATTTAGCACTGATCAAACTCGGATTCCAAAAGGAGCTCTGACCTGCAGCTGCATCCACAGCACTTAGGAGGAGAGGAGATGATGATTTATGGTGTGATGCACGTTTTGACCCTGGAGCATAGGGGAGAGGTGGAGCCACCTCGCCTGGACAGAGCTTCATCTGCAGCTCCCAGTGCGCGTGTTAATGAAGAGCTGCTGCTAGACCCAGATAAAGAAGGAAAATTAACAGTACAATTTTTTTGCCCCTATTTACTCTAATGTTTTTTTGCCTTTGTTTTCCCTGGAAAAGTTGTTTTTTTCCTGCATGCTGCAGCTTTGGCTTAGTCTTGTTGAAGTGAATAGGTCGAGTCATGCAGAATGACAGAGGGGTTGATGTTGGAAGGGACCTCTAGGGATGATCTAGTCCAACCCCCTGCTCAAGCAGGGACCCCTAGGGCACCTGGACCCCGAGATCCGGGCAGAGCAGAGCGGGTGCCGATGTCTCCTTTGCGTTGCTCCCGCAGCATCACTGCCGGAAGTGTGGGAAGGCCGTGTGTGGCAAATGCAGCTCCAAGCGCTCCTCCATCCCGCTCATGGGATTCGAGTTTGAGGTGCGCGTCTGCGACAGCTGTCACGAGTCCATAACAGAGGAAGAGTAAGTGTGGGCACGAGGCGGGCTCGCCTTGCACTAGGGCCTGGCCTGGCAGATGCAAGGGTGGTGGTGGAGAGGTGGCCGGGGGGCTCGATTCCCAGGTGCTTTCTCCAAGGGATGGGCCATGCTTCCCAAATCAGGTGGAACCACCTTCCGTCCCTGCCTCCTCTCCTAGCAAACACAGCAGGGGAAAACCCTGTAGTCCTCATCTTTGCTGATGTGGGGTCTTCTTCTTCAGGCGGGCACCCACAGCTACTTTCCATGACAGCAAGCACAACATAGTGCACGTGCACTTCGATGCCACCAGGGGATGGCTCCTGACCTCGGGCACGGACAAGGTTATTAAGGTAGGAGGGAACAGATTTCCCCAGCTCTTATGTTGCATCTCCCCTCCCTCTCCCTTGTGAGTCCAGATATGTCCCACCTGCTCTTTCACCTGCACAGATATCTCCCACAGTCACTGATTCCCCTCTTCTGCCCAGTAAGAGTCATCAGTATTCCTTCTCCAAGTGGGAAAATGGAAAATTGCTCTATTCTTCTAAAGCTCACTGAGTTTCAAAGTCAGACTTTGGAAATCCCCTGTCAGGAATGTTTTCTTATGTGAGTCTTGTGAAGCACTCAATAAAACCTACAAATTCTTCCTTCTGTCACAGCACACAGCACACATTTTTAGGGGTGAAGAGAATGGTTAGTTTCCATAGGAAGAATATAAAGAGGATGTCCTAAGAGAATGGCTTTTGTGTATAATATAATGAATAAGGTATTGGTGGTCCAGAGCTTTCTGCCTTTGGCAGGGAAGCAGAGAAGCTCAGCTACCTAGATAGAGGTGACTTTTGGAAAGCTGAGGGTATGTGCTCAACTAAAATAGACACAAGACCACCTACGAAAGGTCTTCCAGGTACATGGTTGTCTGATCTATGAATATATCACTGAAAAATGATTTTAAGTCTTAGCCTATGAAGTTATTGCCTGAAATGGCTGGGACTAGACTGAGCCTAGACATTCAAGACAGTGTTCACTGCACCTTTTCCTCAGGAAAGACAGACTGTTTCCATATGTGCAGTTCAGCTTATGTGGCTAGAGGAAGTGAAGCCCTTCCACTGTCAAATCTCCCTGCACAGAAATAGCTAAAATTATGAATAGTTTTATAACAAAGCTCTGTTTTAACAATTTAAACCCCTCATGATGTGTTGTGACTAGGCTAATCTTGGAGGTTAGCAATACACTGTGGTTTCTGGTCTCTCTTAAGGACCTGCTATAGCTGTGAACCTGGCTTGCAGTGTAAACACTAATGACGTGTAGAGTGTCATTTGGTCAAACTCCACCAGCCTGATGTGAATGCTGAAAAATGAAATCAAACTTGCTTGAAACAGATGCATCCATTTTGGACCAAATTTCTTCCCCTAAGCAAAAATAAAAAGTGCACATACATAGACAGAGCATTATATGCCATATTATATTTTATTACTTTTTACCATCACTAATTGAGTTATCTTTTTTTATTATGTTAACAGTTGTGGGACATGACACCAGTAGTGTCTTGATGATGCAGCAGGGGAACTTGCAAGGAAGTATTTACAGAAGAAGCAGATTCCTAACCCTAATCATACTGCAGATGATAGATAACGCCGGGCGCCCACGGCAGCGAAGAAGGAACTAATGCGTTTACAATGATTTTGTGTCCTCTGCTTGACCAAGGCTGAACATTTGCACGAAGACTCTTTCCACTTACTCTCAAAAAATATACAAGAAGGTATTTTTTTAAACTAATGGTTTGTACGACCTGACTGTGCTTGGCTGTCCTGAGTCTGTTTGGAAAATCTGTGTGCGGTGCAATTTTTCTTTTTTGTATTTCATTATGTCAAAACCCTTGCTGCTTTGTACAGAAGGCTCTGGGGCTGTGTCTGGCCACGTGCGTTCCCCACATCCGCGTGCTGCGTAAACGGCCGGATCTCTGCGATGCTTCAGCTGGCCACGTTCTCCCCGGTAGGGAAGCTCGGGGCCGGGCACCGCACGTTCCCTCGCCGCGTCCCTGAGGATCACATGGACCGTGGCACTTCCCACAAGGGCTCTATGGTCCGAGCCGGCGCCGCCGGGAGAGGTTTTATTGCTGGCTTTTTTGCGTCCAAAACGCGGCTTCCTGGCTCCCTCTGTGCTGCACAAGTGGCAAAACCAGGAGGCAGGCTGCTTGGCAACTTATTCCTGCAAATCAGGACTTATTCCTGAAGTAGTTTTGCAGCTCTGAGCATCGCTAGGAGCGCAGAGGTCTGTTTGACTTCGGTGTGAGGCTGACAGGCTCGTTCAAATCAAATTACTGGCAATTGAGGCCTTGGGAGTGTGTACACAGAGCAGGGCTTCTGGGTCTGAAAAGTCTGTTTTACCTCTACCTCTACCTTATGCAGCAACATTTCAGCATTTATACCAGTCGCTGTCGTCGAAGATGATCTTGATTTTCCTGTTTTCCATATGGTTAGTCATATTTATTTTTAAAACGCTGACGGTTTTTATTAATTTCCTCTACAGACCAGAAACTGAGACTGCTGGATGACACCTACTGTCCTATTGTCATATTTCGCAGTTTCTTTTAAAAATAAAAGAGTATTTAAAAGCCTGGCTTGACCAAAATTACCTTTCAGAGAGGACATTGTCAAGATGAATAACAAAAACAGTCTCTTTCTCAGACGGATCTGACAAGCCGTCTCGCAATTCCTTTAATCCATTCCACTTTCCAACATGTCGTCGCTGGTGCTCTTGGAAGAAACTGGCCCACAGAACAGGGCCGTGGAGCAGAGCCGGCAGCTCCCGTCCCTGCCCTGTGCAAACCTGGTGCTCTGCATTGCTGCCCTGCAGCAAGGCCCTGGTGCTCCCGTTTACACATCTTGGACTTCCCTGCTTTCCTGCTAGAGTGAGGAGGTGCCTGATCTTTTCACCATAAAACACGTTTTTACGTGGAGAAAAGTCACAGCTGGGGCTGAGTGGTAACTCTGGAGGGAAGCAGAGCTTCTCATTGCTTGCCTGGCAGCAGGTCCTGTGTGAGTGGGAGAAGGTGGGGAAGGAACCGTGGCGTTAATTCTTGGCTGAGGAATTGCCACAGTAACGGGTGCAGTGTATGTGGCAGGACTGCTGCATATTTTCAGGGAAATTTTTTCTTTTTATTCATCCTAGGAAGTGGGCTTCAGCATTCTGCAGTCCTGTTGTCTGAACTCACGTCCCTCTGGCTTTCCTGGCCAGAAGAAGCCACTTGGCCCCACCATAGGCAGCCTATTCCAGGGCATATTTCCAAACATGATTCACAGAGCACCAGATTCTTCCCTTTTCCCAGTTTAAACTTTAGTTCTTCTGTAAGTCCTGCTGCTTTCTTTCCTGGAAGCTGGACGCTTGTTCCCCTTGGATGGCTTTTCGGGCCTCCTTGTGCTTGTTTCCCAAAGAGCTCCCGGCTGCCGAAGCCGGGCAGGACGAGCCCATGGCCTGGCAAGGTTTCGTGTGGGCCTGAGCGGCCGTGTGCAGCTTGGCCCACCCATGTCCACCCTACCTCAGGCTCGAGGCCTTTGGGCCAAGGACAGATTGGCTTCGCTGCCACAGGGAGTGTCTCACGTCGGAGCACTGAAGTAGGTGTCAGTCGCTGCTCCTCAGGAGCTGGAGTGGTTGCAGTGAGCCTGGATGCAATGGGAATTGTGCTTTCCTTCACGGAGCTGTGAAAGCGGCAGGCTGGGTATCCACCCCCAGGTCAGCCTGCCTGTACCCCATGGAAATTCAAATAAAAGTGAGGGGCCCAGCTCTAAAGACAACTAAATTTGGGAGCGAGGCGTGTTTGGACTATTCTGCAGTAAACTCCTGGAGCCGCTTCTCTTCCCAAGGAGTTTTGGCTTCTGTGTCACAAGGAAACTTAGGGGTGGATGCTGGATATATCAGTCCATTTTACAGAATTTCCCCTTTTGTTTTCTTTCTGACTAAACTACCTGTTGGGTTGTCTGAATTTCACTTGAATGTCCCAATATCTTGGGTTCGCGGGATAAAAAGGCCTAGGTCTGGGCCTAGGAAATCCTATAAGCTGATGGGGGAGCTGGAAGGGGACAGAAGGGAAGTGTGACCCCTTGCTATGATCTTAAGAGATATAATGTAGAGATTTGGGGGAAAATAGGCATAGACTCAAGCAATATTTCCTTTAACCTCCTGAAAGAAACTGGAAGGATTTGACAATGGGAGGGTTGAAATCCCCTCCCCTCCTGTCCCATATGGGTTTCTTTTGTCTTCTGAATGAGCACAAATGGGACTCCCAGCTGCTCCGGCCTCCCCTTTCCTCTTAGGCCCAGAATAACCAACCTGGGCCGTCACCATGAGCGGGGCTCCGCATGGAGTGTCGCTCAGAGCAGGCCGGGCCGTGCGGTGCTCCAACGCGCTCGGGCCAAGCCAGGCCCTTTCCCATGGGCTTTCTGGATCATGGGACGTGATCCTTGGGCTTGGGCTGGTGACTCCAGGAAGGTGGCACAGAGAGGACACGCAAAAAGGACCGTGCGGAATCCAAGAAGGGTGTAGAAAGAAAGTGGTTTTGCTTGTTCCCTCAGCTTGCCTCTTGAGAGGAACATGCAAGTTTTTCTCTAGGGGAGCCCACCAAACATCTGCATCCTCTGCGTGGCTTAAAAATTGAAGAAAAGATGTGTCTTTCCTTAAATCTAAAGTGTTAGGGCTCTTGTCAGTATTTGTTAATGCTGCATTTGACTGTTCTCACTGTTTATAACAGGGCTTGGGTGTGAACAACTGACATTTGGTTTTGTAGCACGTAGGAGATAGTTCTGCAGTGTGTGGCGTGGCATGTCCTGCTCCTCTCCAGGAGACCTCCTGGAGCAAATGGGAGGTTTTCAGTTAGGAGGTACCATGTTTGTTTCTGTACATGACAACAACAACAACAACCACCACGATGTTTCCTCCCTTTGCAGGACGGATGCCAAGTCCCCTCAGCACCAACCGCTTGTGTAACACTGAGGGAAATTTCAGAGGGACCCTCTGTTACCTAGTTGTCACTTCACAAAATCTGTTTTTTCTTGACTAGTCCAAAAGCTGTGATTTAGTTTTCCAGAGGCTGTAAATGAATTTTGACTTTGTCCTTATTTGGTTAGCTCTTAAGCCCACCATGCTAACCAACACATCTCTTAGGAACTTCGCTATCCATCAGAATATTTGATTGCACATGGGAAGCATTTCCAGCTTTGGTTCTGGTCAGGGTTTTCTAGGGCTATTCCTCAGCAATTGGATTGCTTTCTTTCCCTGTTATATTGTTACACTTTCCTCTGCCATTCCTTTATGTAAGTAGTGGGTGTCTCCAACGTAGCTGAATAAACCCTGCTAGTTCAACTCAACTGAATTCATTTCCACCAGCTTCTGTCCATTGCTTTTCCTCTTCTGTCTGTGTGTGTCCATGTCGACTTGTAACATGGAATTTGGCATTTCACCGGACCCGCTCTGTTTGTTGGCATAAAGCTGGCACCTACTCTCTTAGCAAATGGGCTCATTCCTTTAACACGATGAATTTTTTAGCTTCACAACGGTGATGAGGAGCCTATGGATGCAGGGGCTTGGGCACTGTGCCCCGTTCTCTGCATCTTCCCAAGGCAGCCTGCGGATTGCCTTTCCCGGCTCCTGCCGTGCCTGGAAAACCAAGGGGAAATCACCACGGGGAAGCTTTCCAGCCAGCCAGGAATCCCGCAGCTCCCTGAGGCTGGCGCTGCCGGGGGTTTTGCTGCTCTTTTCCTGCCCATCAGGTTTGTATCTGTGAAGCGGCACTTGCACCGCTGGCACGGCCACGATTTCAGTCCATTTCTTGTGCCCGGGGTGGAAAGTCTGCCCCGCTGCAGCCCTTTGGCCCCGCTGACAGGGTCTCTTTGGGAGGCAGTGCTGCAAGGTCTGCCTTGCTAGGGAACGGGCTTTCTTCCCAAACATGCTCCATCTTTCCCACCAGCCTCTGCCAGTTGCCTCCAGGGAGAGGCAACTCACTGAATTAAACATTGCTCGATGAAAATTGGTGCTGCTCCTACTCATTATGGATTCAAAGAGCTCTCAGTATCTGCAGTTTACTCCAGAATGGTATTTATATTTAAAATGCTTTCCAATTTAGTAGTAGGGTTTGGGGGTTTATGGGCTTGGGGGAGTTTCGTTGTGGTACGTACAGGGTTATTTTTTCCAGGCCCACCCCTGCTTGCTATAGAGAGCAGTTCTACCAAAACCAAAACCACAAAACGCTGGCAGAGCCCGGGTACTCAAAGCCAAACTACTAACGACCGCCTGCACCTTCATCAGCCACAGTTTTGTTCTTTAACAAAGAAACTTGGCCCAAAAATGAATCAGAAAAAGAGGAAATGCTATTTACAGAGTCACCTGGTGTCCCCAAAGGCCGTGAGGAGGTTCCAGTGCTCCAGTTGCCCTGCAGTGGCCAAGGGCCCCTGCGACACGAGGGTGCTGCAGTCCTGCTTGTGCAAAACAGCAACAGCCCTGGGCAGCACGAGGAAATGAAGGAAAGCGGGAGAGCCTTCCCAGCGGGAATAACTAAACGCCTGAAGTCAGAATCACGCTGCTATTTCAGGTCCTATAAAACACGTGGATTTTTAAGTCTGTGTTAGTATTTCAGGTCCTATAAAACAGGTGTGTTTTCGAGTAGTGTGTATGGCTTGACAGGAATTGGTACCACCTTATGTGTCTGACCATATTTCACTAGATGCCATTTTTCTCTTGTCCCTAAATTTTCCTGCACTGACACACGTACACAGGAGACACTAAGTGCTTTTGCTTACATGCAGGTGCAATTTATTCTGAGCTGCATTAACATAAAACATTTTGCTCGCTTTATTGCTACATACCTCATTTGCTCTTATGGAATAGGTATGAAATAGATCATCATTGGGAACCATCATACCAATAGTATGGGAGACTGTAGATGCTGTTTCTACCTATATTTATTTTTTATCACAAGTGCACTTATACCATAGTATAAAATATCTGTTTCTTTTTTTTTAACACTGTGACCAAACATAGATGAAAGCAGTTTTCATACTGTTGCCCTCATTTCCAACCTAAGCTGTGACTAAAAAGAAAATTAAGGGATACTTAAATATATCAGTACAGAATGTGGACTAAAATATACATTAAAGTGCACTTTTGGTTATTTTTATGAACTGTTTAGACATCTGCCATTCAACTTTTCTTCTATACTGTAGAGCTGAGACGTGATTTGAGTTAAAGCACTCAAGTATACAAACATTGTCTTAATTTGCTCTGAAGCTACTAGATTGAGAAGTGCGGTTACTGTGTGTGCTTTGTGCCATGCTCTTGCTTTCAGGACTTTATTTAACAGTTTCAACAATGTAAAATGTTAATACAAGGTTTGGGGGAAATAAAGACACGTGCAAACCTTTCTGTCACTTCCTTTCATTGCAGTGTGAGGAAGAGGTAAGCTTCTAAAATGCAGCAATAGTCTCTTCAGGAGGAAGCATGATGGCCTGAGGTGTTTCAGCAGCGCCTTTCTTGGGAAAACTTATTCCTCTCTTTACATGAAAGCCTGTATTTTAGGTGCAGCTGAATACAGGCTGAAAAAACCCCAAGTTTTTCTAAACTAATACTTAATAGGATGCCTTTGAGTAATGAGTAAATGCAGAATGTTGAAGCATAATCTTGGTTTGAAAGTAGACTTCAGCCAGTAGGATCTCTTTTGGGTAACTAAAGTGGGTAAAGTAGATGTAATGATTTCTCCTCTGCCCATCAGCATGGCCTCAAGCTGTGTCACTGCAGAGAAGTACAGAGAGCATCTATCTTATTTCTATGTCTAATTCTTTGGTCCTGACATGCTGATCTCCAACCATGTGTTGGAGAAGAACATGGAGGAGAAGCAGGAGGTGTCTTCACTGCTGTGTCACCACCCCTGCGTGTTATAATCTTGGCTTCGCACTAGTTAATATGTGAAACATGTAAGATGAAATGAATCCCACCTCGACATTAGTCTGAACTGGATTATCTTTAAAGCCCAATACAAGGTTTAGGTGCTCAGGAGTTATTTCCAAACAAGGTTTTTCTCCCCTGCCTGAAGGGGAGGGATCCAGTCATACCAGGGTGTGGGGAGTGTCGAGGTCCCCATTTCAGGGGGCTGGATGTACAGGGGATAACACTTAGTCCTGGCTCCAGGAAGTAACGTGGCTGGCGTTTGGCAGCATTCCTAAATTCTTGCTGTTTAAACCTCAGGAAGCAGATCCCCTGTGCATACCAAGGCTCAACTACACAAACCGAAGGCTGTGGGGAATCCTTCCTTTTACCACAGGCGCTGCAGAAGAGAGCTGCTGCATCCCTGATCAGAGGCTAGAGCACCCCTGCCCCTCGAAGAAAGCCAAAAAACAGCCAAATGCAGCATTTAGTAACAGTTTTTCTCTCCTGAAGTCCTTCAGAAGAGCTGCTTCCCAGGATTTGTCTGCATGTCACAGGTTTTAGAAGATTTGGGGTAAACCCACAATGCCTAATGCCATCATGGGGTTTTATTCCATTTCAGTGGCTCTGATTTTTCCTTCCAGCTCTGCCTCACCATATATCCTCAGGGAGGCCATGTGCACGTCACAAGGGAAGGGCCTCTCAGCAGCAGAACTATTTTGCAACCACTGTCTCCCACTACGAGCCCACCTGAATGCAATTCATTTGTTAACAGACCTGTGGCACCCTGCCTGTCCCCGGCATGCAGCCACCGCTGTACCCTCACGGTGTCATTAGAAGCCTCGTGGTTACGCTGTGTCAGCAGTGACACAAGTTCCTGGAGAAGCGGATTTAAACTTCTGGGAAAATTCTCAGGATCTCTGTTAGCTTCTCCTCATCCTCTGGCAGACTGTGAGTTCTTGCTAAGGATGAGTGTGTAGCAACTGGTTGTCTGTCTGCAAGGAAAAATAAAAGCCCATTTAACTACTGAAACATTCAAAGCATTGAAAATATTTCAGAAGTTGGCGCCTAAATAAAAAATTTGAGCAAAAATAATAATAATTTGAATTGGCAAGACTTTGAATTTACACACCAGTATCTGCAGAAATAATTGCAATTTTAGTGTTTTTATTCCTTTTAAGGAAATGTAGATACTCATGTCAAAAACTAAATATGAATAATACAAGATGCAAAATGTTATATTGACTTTTTTTTTCATTAGTTGTGATAATAAGATAAATGGCTTTTGATAGCGGCTGTATATTCAGAGATGAATGTTATGCCCTATAACTATTTGTAGTATGAGACATTTCAAAAATATTAGAAGGGCCTAGAACAACTTGAAAGTATGGATAGCTTTATCACAAATATTTTGCCTTGAAAAAAAAGAGAAAAAAAATGAAGAAAAGAAACAAGAAAAGAAAGAGAAAAAAAAAAACAGGAAAAAAAGAGAAACAAAAAGAAGAAAAAAAGAAAGGAAAGCCAGAAGTACTGGAATTATTTGACTGTACTACACTAACAATTTAGTTTTACATAAATTTGGACTTCATTTTAGTGTGAAAGCCAGCGTCCTGGCAGGTGGAGAGAGGAAATTACCTTCTCAGTTCTTCATCAATAACATGCAAGCAGGAGTTAAATCCACAATGCGTTTTATAGAGGTTTGTGTGTAAATATGAGTATACACAGAGAAGTTTATATGATAATCATTAAATAACATACAGATTTAGGGTGCTGCAAAGCAGTTGAGATAATGCGATTAGAATCATTAGAAGAAGAAGAAATTTCATTGTTTGTCATTGATAGTAGGGAAAGACACTGGTCATTCTCATTATTGAGAAAAAAATGTGATAAAATTGTCATTTCTAGAACTCTCTGATCTCTGTGGATCTTATGGATTTAGAATATCTACTTATATCTCTGTTTATGTAGAAAGAAAGAATATAGGAGGTAGTAAGATAGACAAATTAGAATTTTTTTTTTTTAGCAGTTTTGGTAATTTTAGCAGCATATATTCAAGTATTATGTATCTTAAATGCATTTCTGTTTAGGTGAGTATTGTGCCAGAAAGGTCAAATGCTTTACTCAATGCAGTGTATCAGTTTAAGTATTGATTGAAAATTTTACTCCAGACTTTTTTTTTTTTTCAATGAAAAATTTACTGCTAGAGCAAAATTAAGCTTAAAGAGAAATATGTTGTAGATCTTATGTTGGTAGGAGGAAAATATTATTAAACATTCTAAAAATCCTATATTTTATCTAACAAGAATTTACTATAAGCAAGCTATTAAAATTAAACAATGCAA
>JAVCKT010004925.1:0-11628 GCA_032273925.1 Rhynchotus rufescens
GTGACTACAGAATTCAGTTGGGCAAACAAAGTGCCAAAAAGAGCTGGCAAAGAGCTGAGAGAGATTTACTGGCATCTCAGAAAATGGTTGTTGTCATGGGTAATAGACTGGTGGTGATTGTAACAAACTCACCTGGTAGGGCTTCTATAATAAGTGAGTGTGATTAACCTTACCAGAGAAATTATACTGTGGTAAGAAAAGTTTCTAGTCTCCAAATGATCCAAGGATACAGACAGCATCCTTGCTTTCCTTGAAGCAACCTGAAAAATTCTCTTCAAATTTATCCTCAGGGCTCACTTCTGGTGAAAATTGATATTAGGTCATTCTGCCTCCAAATTTCTATCAGTCAGTTTACTCATGAAAACATTCTGGTTAAATTTGGCCTTCTAAATAGGCTAAAGTTTAACATGTGTATAAGATCTGATACAAATTCTTTTGCCATCTTTTCCTTCTGTTCCTTGCCCTTCAGGTCCAGATGTCTGTGTACAGTTCCCCATAAGTAGGATGCAGGCGTCCACACTGATCCTGGAGTTGTCTGCACATGTATGAGAATGAGAAAAATTGTGACTTGTACTTTTGCAAGACATAGTACAACTGAAAAAATAGCATTGACAAAGTAAAGTTTTTCCTGCTTTGGGGCAAGATAGGGTGTCAGAAGTGAGACTACTTCTGTTGAGGTAGCGTTTAGTATCATTTAGTTAAGCATAAGGACCTGGGCTTTTTGATTGCTTTTTTTCTGAGGGTTAGGATTTTTTGTTGGTGAGGATTTTTTGTCTAGGAAAAAAGAGGAGTTCATACCACCTGCAGCATTAGTTCTTTTGGAGAGAATTGCCAAAATGGTGAGTGAAGACAGGCATGAAAATAAACCCATCAGTGCTGCAAAATTCTGATGGCTCCCATTGTAATGAATTTAGCAAGGAACTGAGCCTTCCCTTGACTTGTATCTTTTTGATTTGGGATCCTGCTTTTTAAAGGATGCTACTTCACACACACTATTTATTTCTGCATGTCAAAGAAATTATGATTAAAATTCTGAAGGCTCACAAATGTAATTATTTTCACCATGAGAACTTAAATACTTAACTGCATTGGGGAGGGATGAGCACACAGGATGTTATTTGTTTGGTGGGCATTTTATATTGAAACAGTTTGCCTTCAGAAGAACTTCAAAGGCTGCTGGGGACAAAATGTGATGGAGCAAAGGGAGATTTTTTTCCACAACAATATTATAAAAGCAGGGAGGGAGCAGAGCTGAGATTTTTTTATCTACTTATTTTTTATTTTTGGTAAATGAAGGGTATTCATGACCTTCATGGATAGTCTCATGGCAGTGTGAACTGGCAGCCTCAGGTGGCAGGGCAGAGCAGGAGGCTCTGCAGAAGGATGCAGGAGTTGCCAGAGTGTTGCCAGCTGCAATTTTTGTAATATGGCAGCACAATTCAACACAGAAAGCAGTAGTGATGTGGTGAGAAAGGTGCACTTTCATATTCTTAACAAATTTTGAGTATCATCAAGGTTCACAAAATGCTGAGAGAGGTATGGATCTGGGGAGGGAAGGTTGCAACCACTGAGAAGAACCAGGAGTGGAAATGCTAAGGGAGGAATTTGTAACGAAGTAATCTGGTATTGAAAGCCTATCAAGGAAATTGTATTTGAAAAGCACTCATTGTTGAGTGCAAGATGCAGTCTGAAATGTTTAAGGATATGAAATGCTTCAAGAATAGGAAGTGTTTCCTGGATATCTTTTCCATAGCATGTTTTTGCAACAAGTTTTTGTAAGCTATCAAAACAAGAACCAGGACAGTGACTTTAGACCTGAACTAGGTGGTTCTAACAAACTGTATGTAGAATAATGAATAGGGAGAAGTTGTTATGTTTTTACTCATCAGGAAAATGAAGCCTGAAGCTAAAAGAATATCTCTTTTTAATCCCATTAAATTATATTTAAAACAGGTTGTGTTATAAAGTGCTTTAAATTATTCTTTATGTGAAGCAGTGTTTCAAGAGTGAAACTGGGTCAGAGAAGGTGTTCCAGACAGACACAGTTTGACCTTTTCATCCAGGAGGAGAAGCTCACACTGTGTCACATCTCTATGGATGGGGTGGTTGGTTCTTTCTCAGATGGCTAAAGCAGAAGTGACAATTCAGGCCTGCAAACAGGGCACCTGGATGTTCTTCCAGTTCCCTGGAAGACAATCTGTTGTTAAACATGACAAAACTCAAGTTCTTTGCAAAATATATCTTCTGGTTCTCTTTCAATAACTTCTTTGCCATGTGTAGAATACAGCCTCTAAAGGACGTATTTAATTTTGTGTGCGTTATTTGAAGAGTGTCAAAGCAAAGTGTTTCCAGGTGGCATCCAAACATGGTGTAACTGTGAGTGCTGTGAGACACCCGAATGCTTTCATGAGACTTGAAAGTTTCATCTCCCCCCGCCACGTTTTAGTGTGCATCCTTTTGATTTTATCACACTAGAATATTTTCCAGTTGAACTTCAAAAACATTTGCTTCATCTAGAGTAGACCACACTTGCTATGTCAAGTGTTTGATTTGTCTTTTTTTTTTTTTTCCGTTTGTCACTCATGTTGGGATACGTTCAGCAAATAGATGGGAAAAATGTGCCGTATTGCAAAAGTGTATTTCTCATCTCTGAATGTTCACTAGCAAAATATAAGGAAATAATACTTTCAGACTGTATCAACTGCTATTTTATGTCAGATATCTATTTTGAAACTCAGATATCTCTTTTTAAATATTCTCACTGTTTTTTAAGTTCTTGAGAGCTGCTTGAGAGCTTGAAATATGTCATACTTGTTTTGCTGTTATTTTCTGAGAGGAGGACAGAATTCAGATCATTAATTATGGACCATTGTCTTGGATGTGTTAAAGTGGATTTATAACCATAGGATCTGTGCTTGATGCCACAGTACCATTTGAGATGTCTGCATAGGCTGTAGTCAAGTTTTGCAGCCTTTCTTGCAGGCAGAAACAAATACGAAAACAACAGAAAACACCTAGATGCTTTAAGGAGACTTAGCAGGATACAGTATTGCTGTTGCTGTTCTTCACATAGTACTGAAAGTTAAATGGGATTTTAGTTTGAGTGTTTGACTGGTGGTCGGGGTGTTGTGTTTGTGGGTGAGAGGTTGTTTTTGTTTTTCTTTGACTTAAGAGTCAAGCTAATATGCTGTGGCTAATTTTAGGTTACTGTGGTCTATGTTATATGACTCCTGATAAGCACTGTATGATAAACGAAGTGAGACCTTTCATGGTTGCTAAATTCAACAGCAAACAATATTAGGTTTCCAGTTTCTCCCAAGGAAATCAGAGAAGGAACGGAAGGCTTTCTCTGCTTAATAGGCAAAGGTTTGTGCAAGTCTGATTTTTCCAAATTATAGCCTGTTTTATTTTGAATTTTTTTCTTGAATAACTAAAAGATTATCATGAAGTAAAGATATTCACTTAAAAAAAAAAACCAAAAACATAGTGTTTCCTGACTATGGTATACTTGTTCTTTGTTTTAAGTCTAAGTCATCAAGTAGTGAGCAATAGTGATATCAATTTTTTTCACAAAAACCACAATCACAAAGAGAGTATTTCCAACTCCTTTCCAAAATTAAACTACTATGTGGTTTGCTGTAGTACAGGAAAATCAGACTCCTGTTTCTACAGTTTAGGGAATGCTAGATAATATCTAGGTAAATTACCCGACTTGGCAAGAGCTAATATTCATTAGCTTTGAGTTATTAGACAAGTTGTAAGTTGCTATTATTGATAAAACGTCAGTAATGAAGGCATATATGTATTGAACATCCTTTGTTTAGAGGAATGTCGATCAGAGCCCACTCTGGAAATTATGCAATGAATGAGGAAGGATGCTTTGGGATATAATTTGATTGAAGGGGAAAAAAGTAATAAGTATTGATTATATAATCTAATTTTTATTCATTAAAACCTTTTAAAAGTATTTTATTAAATCAGTCAGATTGTCTTTTACATAGAAACTCTTGATAGGGAACAAGAACCTTACCAAGCTATTCTTTGGAGGCTTCTCTGCAGTTTTCCTACACATTTAAATCATTCCACACCCTTGCTCATCTTAACTTGCTTCTTCATCAAAACTTGCTTCTTTGTGACAGAGATTTGTAACTGCTGCTTAGAAGGCTGAAATCTTCTCAGTTTCCCCAGTGATTAGACCTCATAGAAAATCAGGTAGGCAGTGTATTACTGACTCTGCATTTAGTATTTCTTCCATGGTATAGAATCCTTATCTAGAAAGGGTCTGCAGAGGAAGTGTGAATCAGTTCCATACATGAGTGTCTCAAGGGAAGGTAGGTGCAATATTCCTCTCCTACATGTTCCTTTCCTGTGCTGAGATCTCTCATACACTGTTATTGTGTGGAGTCTGAAATCAAGAGAATATAGCTGTGGTATAGTAGTACTTCTTTTTACTGAAGATGAAATCTGTTCAATGGGTGTCTATGTGCAACTCCTATGAAATGCCCAAGATGTAACTATTATCAGTGACATGTTACATATATTGCCTGAACTTCAGGAAAATATTAGAAAGGAAATATATCTATCACTTTCCCGGCTTCAGAATTATACTTTATTTTTGTATTTAGATAGTGCCATATAACCTTCTTGCAGAGCAAAATGTTTGTGAAAGCCACTCCCAGATGTGTCTCCTGCCACAAAACTGTAAAACTGGTCTGTATTATCTTCAAAGTCTGCATTCAATAAATTGTCATAGATTTCATTCATGCTTTGAAGTTAGGAAAGTTACGAAAATCAGTGCATCAGTTACTTCAGTTCTTTCTTAAGGTGGTTGTAAGGTGTGGGGTTTTTTTTCCTTGCTTTGTTTGAAGAAAGTGTTTTTTTAGGGAGGCAACTATTTACATGTTTAGTTATTTACAAGTTGTTTATTCTAATTTCTCTGTGTTAGTATTTACTTAAATAACATAGTGTGCTTTGTGACACTTGCACTTTGGTATCTCGTAACTTCATATGTTACCTGTGAATCAACTGCTCTCTGTGAAAGAGAGAAGTGCTCTGACAAGCTGATGGCCCCCCAAAGGGAAGGGACGTGTGTCCCTATAATTCTACTTAAGTTCACAAACAGACCACAGTATGTTTTCAGTAAAGCCCAGGCTGCATAGTTGACCTCTGCACGTGGTGTTCTTAAGGCAGACAGATATGGGCCTGATGCTTTTCTCACTAAAGTCCGTGATTGAAATTTTATTAGCTTGTATGTTCAGATCTGGGCCCTAAATGATGCTTTGCAGATGCACAGAACTAGAGATAGTTTTAAGCATTGCTCACAAGTCTCTCAACGTCTGTGTCACTCTCATCTCTCCAGCTTGGTTTTGTTGCTGTGAGCAAAACAACCTCCCTGTGCCCATTCGTGTGGCTGATCAGGCCAAGGAGCAGGCGTGGCTTGGTGGAGAACTGGCAGGTGGGCTCGATGCCTCTCGCACTGCATCCTGTTCGGCCTTGCCATCCCTCACACTGGTATGAGAGCTGGTGGGAGAAAAGGAATTGGTTGCAGCAGAGGGCAAGGCCAAACTGCACCTCTTAGACCTCTGCAGCTCTAGCTCAGACTTGACTTCTAGGTAACTGGCCTGTGGTTTCCGTGGGGGAAGGAGCACTAAAGGTGGCTCGTTGTGGGATCTCTGAATGCGAATCACCGGGATTGGGTCAAGAACGGGCAGCCAGTGCCGTGTTATTCTTAACCTCCAACCCAAGTGAGATATGTCAGCTGGTAAGATGTAAACTACCCAGTTGCTTTGGGAAGTTTGAGTTTTTCCAAGCCCTTAGTTTGTTATCTTTCTCCCTGTGCTTTCCGGTACTGGGTCGCGGGGCATCATCGGCTGTTGCTTCCCTGTCAGCGTCACAGGCGGCCGTGCTGACAGCTCTCACCTCCCCTCTGGCTCTGCCACACAGCAAAGCTGCCGGTGGGCTTCCTGCCTTGCCTACTGAGCTGCGTGCCCGTATCCGTGTCTCCTCCCAAGCTGCAACGTGCATCCCAGTACCTGTCTTTAAGTGAAGCACACCAAGGTTTTGTGACTTCTGTGCCTCTGTCACAGCAGGGGGTATGAAAGTGTAAGATCTTGCTAGATTTAGTGCCATTGCTCTGCTTCTAGCATTTCTTAACAGCAGGGATTTAGCATTAAGAAATAGCTGGGAATATTAGTGAGTTCATAAATGGGAAGGTTAACTCTTAAACTTCTTGAATGATAAGTAGCTATAGTAAAACACTAGAGCTGAAGTTGTCTTAAAGATGGTAAAAACTTGGGTGTGTAAAGAAAATACAGATACTGGTGTTGAATTTTTCTACCAAAAAAAGCATTGGGCTAAATGGAAGGAAGGAGTTAATTAGTTTGCAAATGCAGCTTAAAAATCTGAAGTGAATTTTGTGACATGCAGAGATGTGGAAGTCTTGAAAAATCAGAGCTTCGAAATAGCTATTATTGTGCTTACGGTCCTGTGGTGGTAAATTTTTTATTTATTTAAAAACAACTTGTAACTGTATCAAATCCACAGAAAAGCTATTGAATCACCAAATGTAGCCTCTGAATTTTCTATTAAAGAGAAAGCACGTTAGAAATGCTGTGACAAATCAATATAAAAATGTATCTAAAATTACAAGTACAAATACAATGTTGTTCTTGACTGGTTTGCTTATATTGAAACTATATTATTTTATGTGAAGTATGTGTAATAGAGCATTAGATTCGAAAAGTCTGTGTTGAATATTATTTCTGACAGCCTTTTTTAGGGTCACTAAAATTCCAATAATTCAGTACAGAATTGAAGTCGATT
This sequence comes from Rhynchotus rufescens, assembly GCA_032273925.1. NCBI lineage: Eukaryota > Metazoa > Chordata > Aves > Tinamiformes > Tinamidae > Rhynchotus > Rhynchotus rufescens. Next base: position 6,823 of record JAVCKT010004925.1, read on the forward strand.
CCAGAGAAAAATTTAATATAGTCTGCTTGCCTGCCAGCTTCAACATAGTTCCTGAGTATTGAAATGCTTTGACACATTGAAATATAAAGTGCATTTGTCATATCTATTGGTGGAGTATTTTACGTGATCACATCTAACAAAACTCAAGTCAAAGTAAAACTTATGCTGGTCCTCTATCCCCCCCAGTCTTATTTTCTATAGTGAAGGCAATCATGGAATATAAACTATTCTTAGTGATTAAAAATTCAAAAAGTTATCTGGAAATATCATACTGATCCTCAACTGGTATTGAGTTGTATATGATTTACTTTACAGATACTGTTCATTGCAGTGCTGTTCAAGTGTTATGTAAATACCTGTTTAGTATTTCTGCTTCCTCTTTTCCCTGTTTTCTCTCTCGCACTTCTGCACTGTACACACATACACTGTGTGTGAATATAAATTTTGAACACCAACCCAACCTAACAGTTTGCAACAATAAGCATCTTTTTCCCCCTCCACTCTGTTAAATGATAAATTCTGTGACTTCCTGCTCCAACAGGTACAAAGAGAACACAAGCCAGTGGGAATGTGCCTGCTTTCCTGTTGGTTGGAGAAGCATGTTAGTGTCAGGCTTGTTTAGTTTGTGTGCTCAAGCTTATACTACAGATAGGTGTGAAGCTAAACAGGCGCAATGAGGGAAAGAAACAAGCAGCTCCGAAGCTGATGCTCCCTTGAACAGGAAAACAGGAACCCCCTGTTACTGGCTTCAAAGTTACTTGCTGCAGCATGAAATGAGTCCTGTCACCTCTCCAAAATGCGGAGGCCTTCCCAGGGAGCAGGGTGAGTGGCAATGTGATGCCCTTTCTCAGGGCCGAGCCTCAGGACAGGCTTGGTTTTCAAGGACAATTTATTAAACTTTCTCATTCAATCTTCCATGGCAAAAAATGGCAAGGAAAATACCATTAACGTTCTGTACTTTCACACATACTCCGGCTTCTCAGTAACTTGCTGGTACTATCTGCAGCAAGTTTGCTTACTGCTTGCTGGGTGGCTATCTATCTACTGCCTCTGGCGACATTTGTGGCCTTCAGACTTCCCACTGTAATAGTCTGCATTTTTAAGCAATACTTCTGTCTTAGCAGTGAAGTCTAGTGAAAAATGCTTTTTTGCCATAGATATGAAGGGAAGAAAAATGACTTCTTGTTTACTATTTGTCCAGTAATATATTGGTTATGCAGTACAATACTTTAGGCCAGGTATTCTTCCTTAGAATATTAAGAAAGAGTATTACGTTGTGAAGTTTATTTAAAAAAAAAAAAGTATGCACATTCTAATTCTGCATCTCAGTTACATCAGGCATGCCCAAAACCTGTTATGAGTTTGAGGACTTGGGATATTTTTTCCCTTTGGGTGTGGGCAGTTTAACAAGAGTTAAAAGCATAACTAAATCTGCTCAAACTACAGGAATATATTACAGTATAGGAAGCGTATTGAAGAGCCAATTGTAGCGGGGCTACAATAAGGAACGGTGAAAGTTTCAAATGAAACTTGCTGGACCTTTTTGCTATATATTTGAAAATATGTCCAGAAGGCTGAGCTTAATATAACATGTGGCAGGTGGCCTGCATTTGCCTGGAGAATTCCTTTAGGGCAAGACAGCTCAGCAAACACATAAATCCTTTTTTCTCTGTTATCTAGTAGCACATTTAGTTGCCATGGGAATTTTATTTATGCAGCAGATCCTCTGCAGTTCAGTTTGTGCCTAAAGTTTAACTGTACAGCTGTTACCGTAAATACTACATGGCAATATTTTCAAAACACGGCACCTTTGAACAAAAAGAACATTTCTTCTCTCTTACTGATTTTTGCTGTTATAAAAACACCATTTTGATTTCACCAAGGCAGTGTTTTCCACAAAACCTCCTAAATTGAACTAAAAAGTGTTCCTCCTGTGCAGTTTCTTCTAATAATTCCAAATTTATATAGAAAAGTATATACACTTTACATTAAAAATACACAAACATACTAGAGAAAGTTAGATTTAGTAACTTGCAGAAGGAGACGTACATAAAAAAATGCAGATGTTTCTGCTTGCTTTTAGGCTATTGGCTTTCCTTATTTGCTATATTTAATAGAATACTAACAAAGATCTTGTTTTACATCTTTGTTTAGTTGTAGTTCTGTTTTGCTTGCTTGGAATATATAAAGAGTTTTAAACTCACTGGTTCTGTTCTGATCACTAGAAATAAATTATTCTTGCTTAATCCTAATTTTTGAACAACAAATAAATTACTAAAACTTCATTTGTGCAAAATGGCATGGGTTTATGAATGAATAACAGAGCCTGTGCTTTTTTGGAAAGAATGAACAGGCTGCCAATACCATCTCTATCCTAACCCACATTTTAGACCCATTATCTGCAGTGTCCAGACTAGCATAATAACTGCACATTTCAAAAAAGTGAAAAAAGCTAGAATACTGAGAATTCATCAGTATATTCCCATTGATGGAAAAGTTTTCCTGGCATTTCATTATATAAATGAAATACTTTTCCAAAAGAACAGTGTAGGCTTGAGAGACTCATTTGCACCAAAACAACTGTCATCAAAATACAAAATTAAGTTTTCTAAGAAAAATGTCAAGGTTAAGTTTAATGCAGGATTTTCTTGGCACAAATTGTACTGGTTTATCATCAGATTGTGCTCCTTAACTAACAGTTATTAAGCAAGACTCCTGGGATGAACACACTGCTTTTAGGTGTTTCCTCTTTTTAGTATAAACTGTTGGAATGTTTTTCAAGTAAATCCTATGCTCATTACTAGCATAGATTACATTTTGTAAACTCCAGCAGATGGGAGATGGTGAGTTTTGCTGTTGAAGTGTTGGGCCTCTTCCCTTTGCTTGCTTGTAGGATTGATCCTTATGGTAGGCAGAAGAAGCTTTCCCTACCTGCAGGAATTTTGATGGCAGCTTGCTGCGTGCTTGTTGCATGGCTAAGGATGTGCAAGGCAACTGTGCACCTCCATTCTTTTCTCCCTAGTAGGCTTTTAAAAGCAGAAGAGTGAAGAAAAGCACGTATTTGCTAGCAGCTCTGCTTGCTGCCTGTGAGAAAAGGAACTGACTGTGTTGCTGATGGGTTGATGTCATGGAGACCAAGCTTGGTCAGAAATTCTCTTGGTGACCCTTAGAGACCTGCTTAGCTTTTATTTCCCACTATCCATTGCTAAAAATCTGATCTGCTGGGTCTAGGTCAGTAGTCCCAAGCAATTGGAGCTCCTGGCTTGGATGAGAAGGTTTCTGTGTAAACTGAAGGGGTTTAAGAGAGATTGGCATGTCTAACAGCTCACTAAGGTGTTACGCAAACCTGCATCCAGCCACATGTACAGTGGCAGATACAAAACTTATTATTTGCTTCTGCTGCAGTTCATAATGTCTTGTGGGCTATGAGGACAGGCTCCTCTTCCTCTAAAAAGCAAAAGAGATAAGTGTGATCATGTTTTTCAAATGCTGTGGACTGGTGAAACTTTGAGTAAAAAGTGAACTTGGCGTATTTTCTTCAAAGAAGATAGCAAGATGACTCAAATCATAGTGCACAGTTATCATCTTGGGGAGAAGGCCCTGTATGCTGCATAGGTTTACTACAGCAGAAAAGATACAAGACTATCTGATTAGAAAGCCAAACTAGAAAAGTTGGGACAGAGTCAATTACAATTACCTATGAGAAAATGATGCGTTTACCATCTTGCAGATTTTTTCAAATTTAGATTGATTATCTTCATGGAAATAGACTTCAGGCAGGTAGTGTCATTGGTTTCATCATGAAAGCAGGGAAGTTATCAGCTGAAGCTGGAAATGGTGTGTGTTTTTTGAGAGCTCCCAGACCATGCCAGGGAAAGATTGTCGCAGCGGTAGGTCTCTGGAAAAAAAAAAAAAAAAAATAGGTAAAGTCCTACCCCTGTTCTCATGAAATTCCTAGACCAATGTAAAATGGTATGTGTGTTGCTTTCCCTAACAGCAGAAAGGCAATATTTTTCTGATTAATAAAATAGCAGGTTTTATATGATTACTTCTGATTTCTTTGATTGAATACAGGTGTTTAACTTGATGTTCGGGGATTAGGCATCCTCGATTTTTTTCAATCATGAATAGCCAGATGTATAATAATAATGCATATTTGTTGCCAGAAAGTTGCATCTTCTTATCAAGATTTTTTTAATGTAAGAGTTTATATTTTACCAGTGGTTATCTGTGGTGAAAACTGAATATTTGGTCAACATTTCAGATTCTCTGCATCGCAGGGTGGAGACAGAAGACTGCATATTCACTACTGCATATTTTTCAGAAAGTTCTTTTAAAAAAAAAAAAACCCAGCTCTAGGCTCTGTAAATGTAAGAAGTATTGCTTTCTCTAACTCTGTGTGCATTAAAATTCCATTAAAACAAGATGGACCCTTTTGAAAACATGGACAAAGCCATGGAAACCCCAAAAACAGACTTACAGAACTCATGCATTGTAGAAATAGTCTTTTTAGTATAGGTTCATAATGTATAGCAGAGATAATTGATGTGCAATAAAGAGAAAATGATAAAAGACAGTTGCTATGCATACTTCGTATAGTGACTTTGCAAAATTAAGTTACTTATGCATTTTAAAATATTATAGTCATCTCCAATACAGTCTTGGAAAATGTGAAAAGATAGCTAACAAACCTCTTCCCATTTTTGTTTCACTATGAATTCCACTGCATTTTTCATGCAGTAGGTGAAAACATCTTCACCAGTATTTGATGCGCATTCCCAGCGACTAACCACAGTTAATGAATGT
>JAVCKT010004926.1:0-21518 GCA_032273925.1 Rhynchotus rufescens
TATTTTTGTTTCATTTAAACCTCTCTCCAAGTTGGGTAATTTGCAAATCAGCCACTTCTAACATTAGTGGTGCAGAAGCTGGATACAAGTTTTTTAAGGTTGTCTTGAGGTTTTCTTTATGGAGGAAGACTTGCAGAGAGATATTTATCACATTTATTTTAGGGTAAATTGGCTCACCAATGGGATTATCCTGCTCATCTCCGAATTATGGGGGGACCATTGGCATCCACTGTGTGCCTGCGATTTAAGATGGCAAAGTTTAGCAGAGAGGAATCCTGTCCACCTAACATGTGCTTCCTAAGGCACTCAGTAGGCACTCTGACAAGAAGACCTTATTTTCCTTAAGGTTAACAGTACTTTAAGATTGTAATTTTAAACCAGGTATTTGCATCACCTCGAAGCAAAGTCAGTTGTGTTGTGATACAATGTGTAAATTACTACAGATCAGTGTTTCACCTCAAAATCTAACTTTTATATCACACTTTTATAGTCTGTGTAATAACATTCTTTCAGAAAGTACCTTTTTATTATGTACAAATATCTCTTTTAACAGTGATGATTGAGAATATCTACCAAATTAAAAATCTTTCTTCTGTCTTCATTAATTTATGCTTGATATTGTTACAGGAGACAGCTAAGAATGCTATAGCAATATTATGGAGGAAGGCTCCTTCCTCTCTTTCCTTGCACCCTCTTACCTCTGCTCTATGTTCCCATTGCCTGTATAATATAATTTTCTCTGCATGGTCAGTTATATCCTAAATCTCTAGCAAGATCCCCACAAGTATAAGGGCTTTTCTGTATAAAGGCCTTTTTGCAGATAAAGAAATCTAGGAATCAAACTGCTGGGATCTGTTTGATTTAGATGGCAATGCCTGAACCTTCTGTTAAATTAATTATAGGTTTAAATAAAGGCTGACAGAGCCTTAAACAATTTTTCTTGTTGTCTTTTATCCACAGTGATCAGTGAAAAAGAAAAAAATTAATCAAAAATGTGGTCATAAAACTCAATGAAAGTGGTCAGATGAAGTGTAGAGTGTGTGCAGTATATGAATTTATTTTAATTCTTGTTTTTAAATGAAGAAGTGACTGCATTTCAGATCAGTGATGGTCCTTTAACATTATTTCCACTACATGGGTAAAAATAAAATAAAATAAAAATGATGTATTGCGTTATAAAACATATTGCTTTTCATTCAGTAATGCATATAATAGTAATAATTCAATAAATAATATATTCACATAAAACTGTTGTGTTTTCTAATACAGCTCTTTATCTTTCCGAACTATATGTCCAAATTATTTATCTGATGGATGAAAGTGTTTGATAGTTTTTTTGTGATTAGTAGACTTGATAGTTTGAAGTGACTGACTGTAGTAATAATAGATACATCCTAAGTAAGTTATCAGCAGCATCCAGCCTGACTATACTGATTAGGCAATGTGAAAGTTACGACTGATGGGCATTTTTTTTTTTTTTTAACATGAACATACTTTTAATATGGAAAAGAAATATGGAATGAAGTAATGGAACCTCATTATGCATTAAGTTTATATGGAGTCATTAAAGACAGAATCAGGAGAGGCTCTTTCCTTATTTTTGATGACCATGCAGCTCTGGGCTGCCTAACTTACCAACTGGAGACTAACTTACCAACTGGAACCCTTTTTTTCTCTGGAGAAACTCAATAGTTCTCAGTTGTCAAGGAGGAGGAAGAGCCGGGAGCTCAGAAAAGCTCTGCAGCCTTCTGTGTCTTTTGTGCTAGAAGCTCTTCCAGGTAAGTGTATAGGTTTTGTATCTGGAGTAGGAAATCCTGTTCTTTGAAAATGAATTGAACTGCAAGAAATCCTAGTGCTTTCCTTTATGACAGCCTGGAGTATTTTTTAGGAAGAGTAAATTTCCAGACTGGTATAAGCTCACTTTGTCTAGTTTTCCAAAGTCACCTGATCCACAAGATCACTAATCAGGTGAGATTCTCAGTAAAAATTTCTTCCAGCACTGAATGGTGTTTGATTAAGTTATGTTCTGTTTTAGAAGCTACAATTTCATTTTCTTCTAAGGCTCTGTTAAATGCATGGTACTAAGGAAATCCAGTTATATCAGTGGAGAGATGCAAAAAGCATTGGTATCTCGGGGCATAGCAGTCTACTTGACGCTTAGGATGACCTGTAAAATTTGCTTGAGGTTTTGTCACTCATAAGTAATGTAAGTTGTTTTGAATCCAAGCCTACTAATTCTTTTATATGCATCATAGCTCTTTATTTTTTTATGCTTAGCTTCTGTCACTTCAATGAGCAGTTAACTCCTCTCAGGAAGGTTTTGATGCTGCTCATAGAATGACTGTTAATAAGAAAAGCAAAAATAGTGATTTAGGATGTAGATTTTCAAAAATCTTGGGGTTGTGTCATTCTAAGCTGACAAGGCTTTATTAAAAATACAATGCCAAAAGCCTCTTCTGGAGAGTAGCATGTCTCACTTCAGAAATATAGACTATTTCTGTCGTTGATGCATTTGAGTATGTCCCCCAGGTGTAGCTCATGTATTTACTACCCTTTGAATGCTACTGTCAGATTGTTTTAGCAGCAGCATCTTATCTCACCTCAAATTAGGATAGCTCCTCTGTGGAAATTTGAAAAGGCTGTTAAATCTGATGCTTAGTAAGAACCCAGAGCAATCTTTTTGCAGCGATTGCAGTGACCATCAGTGCTGTGTGAATGAGAGCAGCATTACTAAGTGCAGCAGTGAAGGCTTTGTGCAGAGGACACAGCTTGCGGCAGGCAGATGGGCTACTTTGCTGATGGATATGGCAAAGTTGGGCAGTCTTGTTGGTTGTCTTTACCTCCACCTGTTTGCTCTTCGCTCCCCCCCTCCTTCCCGTCCCTTTGCTTTTTAGAGATTGGTGATAAGGAATTCTAACTACTTAATGAGATGGGAGAGGCCTCTCTCCATTGGAGTGGAGGACTCCAGGTGGCACTTTGACAGATTGGACAGGTAAAGCAGGAGAGCCCCACCTCCTCCTCCTTGCCTATAGTTAGGTATATAAGGGAAACTTAAATTATGCAGAGAGGCACACTCCGAGTCCTGTTATCTTCCAAGTAGCATCACATATTTTTAGGGTCTTCGAGGGGGTGGGAGGTGTTTGTCAAAATCCTGGAGCCTGAAGAAAGAACAGCAGCATTGATCAATTTGACTGCTAACATGTTGTACCTGGAAAACAATGCCCAGTCCCAGTATAGCGAGGTAAGGATTCTGGGTTTGAGCTGTGCTATTTTTTTTAATATATTTTATTTTTAGTGAACTTGTGCATTTTCTTCATCCCTGCAGTCTTGAAGTTAGCTATGGAATATACAGTTTTTAAGCTTTTGCAAATGGCAAGCGGAGTTTACTGAACTAGGTATTGGAATGAGAATGAAATTTCGGTCTTTATTTTTGGGATGGCAAATAGGTTTTGGAAATCTTAATTAGCCAAATACAGGGTTTTTTCTTTTTTTCCTCTTTTCATTGGAGAAGTAAGGCAGAGTAAATGTCTACTATGGGCAATGCGCGCAGATTGCATTCCTGTAGTTGTATGAACAGTATCTGTGTTGACTACATTATAACTCATTAACTAGCCTTTTTATTGCTGAAATTGTTGCTCACCGTTAAAAGTAGACAGTGTTTAGGAAGTAAACTAGAAGCACGTTATAAACCCCTTCTTAGGTTACCTTTTTAAGGAAAAATAATACGCAAACAAAGATTCTCGGCCACAGATGTCGCGTTAGCATTCACACCGATAACCCTTTTCCTCGGTGCTGTTTGTGTCTTGCTCTGCGACTTGCAGCAGCGGGATGTTTTACAAGCAGAGCCTGTCTAAACACATTATATGAGGACAAATTCACATACCACGTATGCATTTTGCTTTTGGCACCCTTTAACCCTGCACGGGTGCTGATGGAAGAGCCATTTAAAGTTTAAAATTTAGCTGGAACTTACTTAATTTCAAAGGAAGCGGGTAGCCCTTTTGTAAGGTGGAAGCAGGGAGAATTGCCACAAACTCTGCAAATCTTTGAGGAAGTTACCTGGGGTTGAGGGAGATCTAACAACAATATTGGTTTACATTCCAGAGGAGACAGCAGCTGTGTTGACACTCGGCAGAATGGCAGGGCAGCGGCAGCTCGTGTGTGTGTGTATGTACCTGTGTGTGTATTTCTGGTGAAAATGCTTCAAGTGGTGTGTGGAAGATACAAGGCTTTGAAGCAGGCACAAGCTCGGGCACTTGAGAAACAAAGCAAAATGGGAATCACGAGGCTGAGCGTACGGATAGGGGATGTTAGATAGGGGATGTTAGAAGTGTGTTAAATGTGCGCTTGGGGCTTGCACACCTTGGGTGGCAGGTTTGTAACTCGGAGAAAGCAAGATGATAACCTGAAACCGGCGTGCTTTCCAGGTCCCCGCTTCTTAGGGAGCGTAAATGTGTGGGATATACTTTGCTCCTAAATGCTGCTTCCACCCATAGGACAGTAACTTTGTGATTATTTTTCCTCTTTTCCTCTCCCCTAGCAGTTAATTATCAACTCTTAAATGTGGAGAGAGCGCTTTGCAGGCAGAATGTTTGCCTGGCATTATTTGTCTCCTGCTATCTGATCAACTTTCGCTGAATAGCAGCGGTTGGGTTTGGAGTCCCAATGCTTGACTTGCTGGGCTCATCTGTCAGAAGCGATGCACTCAGGAGTGCTCTCGCTCCGCTTAAATGCTGTTCATCGTAGCGGCAATGAGGGGAGGCATTTTTTTCTTTTTTTTCTCTTTTTAAGGCCTTTGACTTACACCCCCCTCCTCCTCCTCACACACACCCTTCTTTTTGCATTTGAACCTTACACTCTGTCTTTGTTCATCCATTGAAGCATTGCACGCTGTAGAAGGAAAAACGATTAGCGCTGACTTGACTTCACTTGTGAGAAAGCTTTTCTTCCCGAGAGAAACACTGACTTGTTAATGCTTGATTTAAATATACAGGTGGTGATGAACCTTGCCCGTCTTAAGTTCAAAAATCTGATGTAGGTTTCAACATGGTTTCTTGGTGAAATATGCCCTTTCTTTGGAAATAACTAGAAATTTGTTGCAGCTGTTGCTAGAGTTAATTTTTGGAATTGATATTTTGATGTTTGGGTAGAAGGTGGCTGCATGTACTCATGAAAAAGTTGATGTATATAATATTTTTGGTTAAAACCAGCTCAAATATTTGCATGTTGCAGAGGAAGAGTCATTTTTTTCCAGGGAAATCAAAATTTAAAAGGCGGAGTGGGGAGCCCCTTCACTTCTGCCTAAAGTTTGTGCCTTCCCCTTGGTGCTAAGATACTTCTTGAGAGATTTTGGCCCAGGAGCCCCTGCATGTTTCAGCGTCTCCTGTGCCCCCAGCACCGCCTGCTCACGGGCGCTGAGCTCCAGCCTTCCCTGGCAGCGCAAGTCCCACGACAGCAAAGGGCTTCATGGACGTGCTGCTGGTGCACATGGGGCCTTGATGGTCTTCCTGAGTGTGGCCTTGGAATTTGGGAGCTTCTTGCAAATGGGCAAAAGTGTGGGGAAAGGGATAGCTGAGAAGGGGCTGCAAAAAGTGAATTGCCTCCTGGGGAGCTCGGAGGTGGAATCTGATCCAACTACTTCTGCAGTTCAGTCTAATCCTGTGTTTGATCTGGATTGATTATGAGAGTGATTATGCTCTTTGGCAGAGTGTTGGACTCTGACCCCAGAGATCCTGTCCAGTTGATTCCTGCGTCTTTGCAGCTGGGAGATGCAAGGAGGGATGTAGTATGGTTGGGTGGTTGCAATGGGATGATGAGGTGCTGCTGAGCAGGATCCCTTTAGACCTTGAATGGCTTTCCTGTGTGTCCTAATGCCTTGAGTTTGGGTATGGTGGGAAAGGATGCATTAAGCAGGGAGAATGCACAAAATTGGAAGTACTTGTACACCTGAAATGCTCTGTGTGAGAAAGGGGTCTGCAAGTGTGGACAAACTAGCCCAAACATCTTGGGTGCCGTTTCAGTGTTGGGAGAAGAGGAGAGAGACTGACTTTGGGCAGCAGTTCTTGGGAGGATTGTTTAAGATCATGATGCACATGGCTTGGAGTGTTTGCTAAATTGAAACTAAAGCATTGCCAAGAGCCAACACATCTTGTGAAAAGACCGATAAGGAATACGCTGTGACTTTTTAAATTTTTTTAATATGTATATGTTTTATCTCCGTCTTCAGTCTTACCAAAAATCTTCCTGGCTTTCTGGGAGATAATAGCTTTCCATTAAGATTTTTATCATCCATTTTGGAGAGAAATGGGGAATCAGCATTATTTTAAAAATAAATAAAAACTCTGGTTTATAGCTTTTTTGATATTCCTTTACTCTGGAAATCTAAGAAGTTGTGGCAAATTGTTGTGAGGATCTTTTGGATTAGGAAACCCTATTCTGATGGACATGTTTCCTCATTACCCCCATCTTTTCAAGTAGTGATTCGGTTGTATGTATTTGACCTCATGCCATGTATGTGAGTCCCGCTGCTTTGCAAGAGCGGCTAGGTGAGGCTCCAAAGGTGGCCTGGAAGGAGGTCCTGAGGGAACTGACACTCGGTGAAGTACAAGAAATGCATCTCTGTCTGGTACATTGTTTCAACAAACATGAGTTTCAAAGTTGAGGAATCTGAAAATTGAGGCATAGTTTTTTTTCTGGGCATCAGCTTTCTTAGTGTGCAATAAAAGCATGACTGGATCTTATTGCTCTTTCTGTTGATCTTTTATATCCTGTGAAGACAAATCCGTGGCTCCTCTGAGGCTGCTTTCTTTCAGTGGTAAACATCACTCAGCAAAGCCTCTTCCTACCTTCTGCTCTCTGATCAGGGATCTTTCTTCAAACTCGAGGGAAGGATGCAGCCTTCAGAGGAAGGCTGTGGTTGCTTCCTGGGTTTGTGGAGGTGCTGGGGAGAAAGATTCCAAGTCATAGTACAAGTCCCACTTTGGTGGCTTCAGAGTATCCAAGAGGCATTGCCCCTCTGCATACTTGGGCCCACTTTGGGCAGCAGGAGCATGAAGGAAGGAGTGCATTAAAGGTTGTGTTCTTTGCCAGTGTCTGGCTGCAGTTACAGTTCTTGCTTATCCATCCTTTGTTTTTGCTATAATTGTACTTAAGGGACTAAAGCTTTTCTGATGTGGCACCTTTGCAAGCTTGTTAGGCGCATATGTCAGGTTGAGGAGATCTTTATGTGGATGTTCAGGCCATCTGTAACTAGGAATTCTTTTCTCTCGGAAGTTTTCAAATTCCAATTTGCCCAGTGATAGAAAAGCTAAGGTATACTTCTCTGTACGTATATCTCTTCTTTAGAAAAGACAGCTATTACTACCCCTTTTGTCTCTTTCAGTAAAGAGATTCAATGGTCTAGAGGTGTCTGCAGCAAGGAAATGGGAGAAAATGGTGACACGCAGGTTTCATCTCCCTCCTCCTCCACTGAAGCAGGAGGTCCAGTCTGTGAGAAACACAAGGACTCTGGAGAACTGAACCTGGTTCTTCCAAAGGTGCAGCCGCCTGTTATCGAAGCAGATTTGTTATGCCACAGGGAGTCCTTTGTTGTGCTGTAATAGGGAGCCAAAACACTTTGAATCCACCGTTGACAGTAGAAGTGATGTGATGGCATGTGAAGCAGTGAGTGGAGGATGTTACCTTAGAGAGCTCCCCTCCTTGCTCAGGATGGAGGGGCTGGACCTCGGGAGTCTAAGGCTGTGGGCGTAGCGCAGATTGCTTATGGTAATTTGTATGTCAAGGGAAAGATTGAAGGAGTGTCCTTTAATAGACAAAAATGAAACCCAGCGACACTGTCCATCTGCACAACTTCAGCTTCTGAGCGTGCTGCAGCAGTTCTGCAGAAATCATTGGGTTTTGGCTGAGTGCAAAGCGATGCTGCTATTCAGTATGCCCTTATGCACATGCACACACTTTGCAGTTTGCATGGTAAAGCCCGCCTTACCTTGGAAATCAGAATAGAAATCACACCTCCGTTTTAAAACATTCTGAACTCAAAACAAGAGTTAAGTAGTCTGGAAACAAGGTAGTGAGTCTTTCTGAGCTGTTGGAAAATTGATAGCTTGCTTCATTTGGCTAGAAACTAGATTTGTTGTAACCGTACTGTAAAAATATTCACCATAAGAGGTGGAGAAGAGCAACTGTCAGTGTGATCAAGGCATTTTACATCATGAGCCAGAGTTATTAACTGCCCATATTTGTTTGCCTCTTTGCAAAAACTCTGAGAAATAAGCTAATAGAGCTGCTGGGCGACCTGACCTCAGTTGGGAGCAGATGAAGGAATCCAAATACTTTATGCTGATTTTCATTTATTGGAGAATATTGAACTGCTGGTTTGGGCTCTTTTTTTTTCCTAAATTGATCGTCTCCATCTACTACACTGCTGCTATTGCCTGAATTCTCTGATTTCTTCTGACACAAGCAGAGTTATGTTACTATGCAGCTCCTGTAGGAGTTTTTTCTTTCATTTTACTTCACCTTTTTAAAAAAGAATAATGATTTTAAGTCAAGTGAATCAACTTCTCATCTCTCCTCCATCCCTAAACAGAGAACAGAAGCAAGCTTTGTCTGTCTCAGGGTGGTATATGTGTTTCTACCCATTTGGTTATGATTTTATTGGGATGGGGGAAGGTTCATCTGCCAAGTTGTACCTAGCTGAAGGTTTGGTTTCCAATCACTGCTCTTTTCCATAGTGTAGAAACATCATTAGTTCCCTACAGAAGAGAAGGCCATAGGCAACAGGAAGGCCATGGATGCTGAATGCGAGAGGATAACTTCTGTAAAACATGCACTTTGCTCTTTCTTCTGGAAGACTTTGCTGTAACTAGTGGAGAATCTACTTATTTCAGTATCGCGAAGGACTGAGTAAAAGTGGGTGTTGCCTGGCTCAAGGCAAGCTTTAAATTCTACTTACAAAATGTTCCCACTGGAGTAAAAAGAAAAAAAAAATAAAAAAAATCTGGAAATGCTTCAGAAAGGAGCTCTTGCACCTACGGATTTGCAGTAGACATTAGGCCCTGTTATTTTCCTGGCACAATCTCCAACGCCTCTTGAGAATGTGCAGAGTAGGCAATAAATGTGTGCGACTCTCTTAAACGGAGATTGCATAAATCCTTGGAAAGGAGAGTAGCTTCTCACATACCCAGCAGTAACTCTCCACTTGATCCTCTCAAGGGGGGAAGTGAGCACAAGCACTTTTATTTGTATGGCTTGGCCTGGATTAGTGTCAAGTCACTCTTGGTCTCAAGTGGAATTAAGAGGAAAATCATTACTCCCCAAAGATGTCATAGTTTGACTCTTCTAAATTGCGTACTTTCGCTATGCTTTCTGCCATCTCGGTGCCACGATTGACTTGTATTTCCTTGACAATTAATCAAGGCCATCATCTTGAGTGATACATGAGCTCGGCCATGGGTAGGCAGGTGGGTGGGTCTCTCCAAATGAATAAACCTGCTCTTCTTCAAAAAAAATCTTCCTGTTTTGTTTTAGTTTTTTTAGTTATTAAATGATGTGGGAGAAATCTTACCATCATGGAGCACTACATCAGGCCCGTACTTCACTGTTTTGCTTGTCTTTAAGAAAAGAGGCTTTCCAAGCTTACCTTAATTGCTTGAAGTTACCTTGTGCAAACAGCCAATACAGGAGTACGGGATTTTAGCTGACTGGCATTTTATTTAAGATTTCTAATATTAGGAGATAAATCAATAATTAAACTGATATGGGCTTAGATAAGGTACAGAATAAAGGTAAATATTCAGGAAGACTCAGATAAGACATGCTGTAGTTGCTCAGTGTTGGTAGAGCAAACTTGAATCTTCTTTATAAGTTGGAGTCTAGGTGTTTTTTGGTTGTTTTTTTTAATGTTTTGGGCTCTCTGGACACAGACAAGTGGCAACTGCATGGAAGTAAAACGCACTATTTTTACTTCTGCAGTAGAGCTGAATGAGCTGGGAGATGATCCAAGAATCCCCAATGATATCTTGGGTTGCATTTATTTGTGTTTGCAAATTCCCTGCTTCAGTTGAAGCCTTAATGGTACAAATAAGGGAGCTAGGTTTTAAGCAGGATGTGTATGATGGTATAGATGTGGCACAGCATGGCTGGTGGAGCGCTGGAATAGATGGCTTGAAATGTTTCTGAGCTTATGCCTAGTCTTCTGCCATGTTTGGAAGTGGACCTGCGTGGCAAGGCTGAGCATGTTGGAAACTTAATGCATTGACTTGAGCCCAGCAGTCTTTTGGGATCGATTCCAGAGTTTGGATCCGGATTAAACTTCCCCTCAAGGACTTTGGGAAGTGGTATATGAGGGGGGCTGGTGAAATTTGAGAGGGCTCCAACTTCCTCAAGATGGCAAGAAGATGAATACTTTTACCAAGGGCGAGAGAGTGGGAGGAAACGCCCAGTTCGGAGAGGAAAGGGGAAATCTTTTACGGTGGGGTAGTGTCTGGGAATGAAAGGGATGGATTGTGTCTCGTCAGATATGAATCTTTTACTTTTAATCCACATCTAGGAAGTAAATACAAAGAATTCTGCCGACTTCTGGGAACAGGACGAGGGGAGAGGGGAGGAGGTGCAGCGCCCTAGTGCTGCCGAGGCAGGAATCTCTGTGCTGCAGCTCGCCGTGCAAGGGAGCTGGGGTGCAGGGCTGGTGCTCCAGCAGCTCCACGAGTGCGACACTAGCACCGGGCGAATAGCTGGATGCACCCTCTCTTTCTATAGCTTTATATGACTTAACCATGCTGTCAACAGCTGGGTCAAGTCAACAAGTGGATTTCTGCTGCATGAGAAATAACTTAGAGTATTTCATCATTTTACAGGTCTATAATATTTTTGTAGATAACCCACATGTTTTGGATGTGCGTTAGAAAATAGCTTTTGGGATAGTGATTGCTCCCAGGAAGGAATAAAATCCTTATCAACTGCTCTGCAAAATTTGGACTCTGCAAGTTGTTTTTTTGTGCGTTTCTGAAATGATCGGTGGCTTCTGCGAGCCTTTACTGTGTTTTTTTTTTCTGCTTCACTTTTTCTGTGTATTTTATTTGTACGAATAAATTGCTTGAGAACTACTAGTGGTGACTGAATAGTTAAGTAGATGTTGAATTCACCGCCAGCGTTTTTTAGGGTTTTTTTGGTAGCAAAAAAAGCATACAAGAATTTATTGGAGAGCAAACTAGAAAATACACTAGCTAGGTGTGATCTGGAAAATATTAGTCATTTTGCAAGCAGGAAACTGCTGCTTGAATACTGAGATGAGGAAAGCTATTGAGAACCTTAGTTCTCTGTGCTATATATCTTAAAGTAACTGAAGATTCAGATCAGAGGGATAGAGTTAAGTGTGTTAGTGAATGGAAGTTAGTAAGTATGCTGCTGTTAATGGGGAAAAAAAAAGTGGAAGAACTATTTGTGTAAATGACAATTGTAATTGCATACAGTCATGGTGATTGTGGGAGCAAATGACTAGAAATGCCTTCCAGTTAGTTTGGCTAACTTGCTTCTTGCAATAAGTACACATTACCCTATTAAAACTATCTGTTTGAATGGAAAACAAGAAAAACAAAGACCCTCATCTTTCCCCTAGTATGAGTGGTTCAATATTGAAATAATAAATGCATGGGCTTCTCGATTGGGAGAGTAAAAAGCTTTTCTAGTTGTCTTAGATGGAAACTTCTGAAACTGAACCATGCATGAAACAGTTATGACATAATGTGTGTTAATGTATACTGCAGTATACATGCTGGAGTATACATTAATCAGTATCAGAGGGTGAGGACAATATGCAATGTGCTTTTGGCTGTGTTAGATGCTGGACAGTCCATACTGGGCTACTTTAGAAATCATGGGTGCCTAAAAGTCTTGATACATTTAAATGATTGGGAAAACGTTCTTAATGGCTGGAAGGTTGATGAAACAAAGGTTATGTTGGAAAAAAGCGCTTCATGTGCACATTGTGCACTCTATGTGCCCCAAGACCAATTTCTGGGTGTGGAACAGTCTGGTGCAGACATAGCCGATGTCTTTGGAAAATGGCATAAAACACTCCTGCTTGTCTCCCAAGGGCCAGCTGGAAAAGCGAGGAGAAATTATGTTTCCACTGTGTGCTGCAGAAGGAGAGCAGCTCATGCTGCTGAGTTGGATAGGGTGGGTTGGGGCTCTGAGTGCTGCTGTACTCGATCGCAAAGCCAGCCTGTTGCTTCTCGGTGCCAGTCCGAGATGGAAGGGCAATATACAGCATAAACCCATGTCTTAAAATGCAAAGAGCTGCCTCTTTTTGTTCTCTGCATCTGGTGCATAATCAGACCGTGACAGCTTGTGGCCTTGATGTCCCACTCAATTTTGAAAGCTTCCCAGCTGATAGTGTTGCCTTGGGTCTTTCACTCAATATCGCAAGTTTTTTGAGAATGTCATCCAGGAGCTGATGCTTATTTTGGATGGAGTAATGAGCCAAAAACACTAAAAAACTTCAGAGATCTGTCTTCTAATCCACGAAGACTCTCGTGCTGGAATATAACGCTTTTTCTTTGCTTGCTGAAACTTGTTTTTATCTGCCCTTTGCCCTCCTGTAACTCTTCTTATGAATTCTTATATTCTGTAGTTGCACCACGCTTCAAAGAGTGGGTGTGGGGGGTTTATGCGTGTGGCTTCTGTTTTCTTGTGTTGAACTGCTTGATTTATTTAACTTGCAGATGATCTGAATTTCTCGTTCTGACTAGAATGCTAGCTAGCTTAGGTGTCTTAAACTGGTGGGCTCTGGTTTTATTGAGCACGACGACTGATTTCAGCGCTGGCTGCAGCTCCTGGTGCTGTTCTGACCTGGAGCACTCGTCGTCCTTTGCCCTGTGGCCACACTTTAGTAGTTGGTGCCTGCTGCCTTTCACTGGATGACACACAGATATCCTGTCCAGCTTAACACTGCTTTCTCAACACAATAAAATGCTGCCTGTCTGAAATGACTAATAACCATTGATGAGCACTGTCCGGTAAAGAGTTCAGGAAGGAAGGCACCTCTAATTACCTGCAGGAGTTCTCCTGTCCAGTTTCTTTCCTTTGAATTTTAATCAGATCGTATTTAAATACAAGTTCTTTCTTTGATCCAGCTTTTCAATGCTGCTGTAAAAACCCTGTTGCTTAGGGGATTTCTTTACACCTTTCCAGGCTATGATGTTTTAGTGCTTATTAGCCATTGAAAGAAGGCAAAAGTATCTTGCTAGAATCTTGCAGTTTTCTATTTATTTATTTATTTTCTGCTACAGGCCTTTTTCTTCAGTTGTGCCCCCCTCACAAACTATCTAAACACCTTTGCAGCTTGATCTGCACTGTTTGGCTCTTTAGATCTTTGACACTGGGTTGGCCTGCTGGTAACAGGAGAATTTAGGAAACTCTTGCCTTCTCATTTAGTTTCATAAAAGTGAGTGTTATGGTTACTAATGAATTAGCTTTAAAATCATGGATTTCTGATGCCTTGTGCTATTTGGCAGCTTGCAGAGATTGAATTGTGTATATTGTTTTTTTCCTACATATTTATGTTTTCCGATTGTGTTTCAAGTAGACTTCTGTGCAGAAGCCCAGAGTACAGAAATGAGTGGTGTGCGCATGTGGACAGAAGTTTTGGACTCTTTCCTTTTTTGAAACTCTCTTTCAAAATCATTAAGTATAACCTAGATATTCTAATGAAAACCTATTGAAAATGGTAAGGCATTCAGAAAAGCAGTGTTTTCTATGCAAGAATGACTCTTTCAAGATTACAATTCATAGAATCACTCTGTGTGTGTGCAAACCCTAAAACAAAACTCTAGAGAAGTCAATCATATTGCTTTTATAAGCACTGTAAGGTACTTAAATACTTACAGAATATAGGATGTCCAGACAGGGGGATACACTGTCATGCTTATAATCCTAGAATTAGACAAGCTCTTTTATATGTGAACCTGTGGCAGGTGGTAGGAGTCAGGAATTACAGGCATTCCTGCTTTGGGCTGTGCTTGTTTTAAAAGGCACCCTGCTTCTGGCTGAAAAATACTTTTTGCTGTGTAAAAGTAAATGAATGTTAACCAAGGGGCAAGACTCAAAGCTTAGCTAGAAAGAAAAACAAAGTGGAAGGGAAGGGGGCAGAGACATGCCACACGTTGTCAAACTTGCAGCCTTTAGGGGCAGATATAGAAACTAGACATCATGTTGCTTTTCGTGAAGTAGAGTTATTTTCTGAGCCTGTAAATACCCGCATAAGTGTGCGTTTACTTGAATGAGAAGTTCTGCGGAGGTCAACAGAACTGTGCCTGAATGGAGGGACACGTGGGCTGCAGCCTTGGGGCCTCTGGCTTTTAAAGTTGTGCTGCTTGCATGAATCCCAAGTGTGTATGTATAGCACGAAATTCAAATTAGAAAAGCTAATTCCAGCTTTTCTGTCCAGCATTTTCTGCCTCCCCTGAGCATACAAATCATAGCACTCTACATAGTGAAGGTGCATTTGTGAGTTGATGTGCACTGATTTTTTTTTCTCTTGCCGTATGTACCTACCATACATGGCTTGTTGTGAGTTGGCCACTGTATGTTTGACAGCTACTGGGAGTACTGGGATGGGTGTTAGGCAGACTGGACCCTGTTTTAACCTTCCACTTCTGAACTTGATGGGTTGACTTCAGAATATCGCGTATGCTTGGATTTTTGGAAATGTTGGATTGTCTTCAGTTGTTACAGTATGTGTTTGGGCTATGCTGGAAGCTGTGTGACATGCTGTGGTTATCTTAGTTCTTAATGTGTGATGAATTCTCTGTAGGAGAACTTCAATATGTATACGTGAGATTTTATTAGTATTCTTCTCTTGCATGCGCTTTGTGTATGTTTGGTCATGATGTGGCTGTCTCTAATAGCATGGACCAGCATTTACAGGGTCCAAGAATTCTTCTAGGCAAGTGCAGCCCATCATACTGGGAACCTGTAGCACAACTAGGATGTGAAATAGTCTCCTCCCTTCCTGGAAAAAGCAATGACGCAACAATAAGATTATTCAAATCAGGTAGAATGATACAGTGTTTAAAAACTCTGAAAGAAAATAATTAGAGCTTAGGTTCCCAGGCCCTTAAGCTTCACTGATGCCTTGATAATTGTTGGTATCTTTGGTTGAACCAAAGTTATTTGCTCCTTGACTATTCACATAAAGTACACGGCCAAGGTGGGGGGACCAGAATGATGTCCAAACTTGGCTGTGGTTATTTCTTCTAAACAGAGTGCAATCCAGATATGTGTTAGCTGGGTGGATAGTCAGTCTGGCAGGGGAAGAAACTTTTTAGTATTTGTTTGTTTGATGGGCAAAGAGGCTAGAGATATGAACCATATCACATCTTTCACCATGATGAGGTAGTTACAGATCTCTTGCAGCTTCAGCCCTGATCTTAGCTGAGGGGTATGGGTGGGGTGCTTTATTTCTTGGCATTTCTTTGTAATGGCACAAGCAGTGTGCCTACATCTAGCATTATATCAGTTGCCTTCTGAGCAATTGGCAAAGCTGCACAGCCTTGTTTTCAGTATCTTGATTAATAATTATGATAGAAGCACTTCTGTTGAGCTTGAGTGCTTGATTTCCACCTACTGAATCCTCTGTTAGGAAGCTTCTGAAACTAGGTTGATTCAAGTATACTGTCACATTTGAGGCATCCGTCTTCTGATTTGAATAGGCATCAAGTATGCTGGAAAACATTCTTCCTGCTGCTCACAGAAGCTCTCTCAAACAAGAGTAGGAAACTTTACATTGTTCGACACTGAAATTGTCTTGAATTGGTTCCTACTAGTCCTGGTGCCTTAGTCATGGTGCAGTTCAGGGCAAAGCAAAAAACAATAGCAAAATGCTTTGCAGAATCCTTCTGTTGCCAACATCCGTGATATTAGTTTCATCATCTCTTATCACTGGAGAATAAGCACCAGAGGTGATGTAGCTGTAGAAAGTTCTTGAGTTGCAAAGATCCAATGGTGAAAAATAAAACTTTGTTGGTATGCATATGTAATATGGATCCACCTTCTTCTGGAGATACAGAAGGATTTTCATAGCAGGAGTGAAGGCTTCCAAGTTTTCTGGTTTTCACAGGTGAAGGGCATAACACTTTCTTTTTTTTGGGGGGGCGTGTATTTAGAGTTGTGTATTTTAGGGGGTTTTTGGCTTGGAAGTCCCCTTGAAAATTTTTCTTTACTTGTGTGACTTCCCTCGTGCCTTAATAGTGTGTGTGTCGGGGAGGGGTCTCTTTGCAAATACATCGTATAGCCATATGTTTAATATATGGGTTTTAAAAATGAGTTGTAGCCCAAGGGCTTGGGGGAGATGGTTCCTGCAGTGCAGAGCAAGAAGGGCCCTATTTTGGGTGGGGTGAGGCATCTTCTTGCAGACAGGTTTGAGCATTTTTTCAGTGAGCATTTGCATTGCCCTCTTGTGGCAGGTGCTACTGGACTGGTGGCACTGGAAAGACTCTTTGCATTATGTTGTCCACAGGGTTCCCCAGGAAGTTGCATTTTTATGATAGTGTAACAATAATAATACAGCTGTGTGGCTTTCTTTTAATTCAGCAGCATCTCCAGTGAAACCATAGTTTTTCTAACCCAGAAGGGTGAGCTAACGCACAAACCGAACAGCAAAGCTGATGGGATATAAGAAGTGAAACTGATAATTCTAAATGAATCATTGAAAAAAATATTCCAAAAAAGGTAGGATAGGAACTAATTGCATCCCTCTGATATGCAGTTCAACTTGCTTGGAGATTCATGTAGTGCTTCAGCAATATTAATAGCATCAGAAACTTGATGGGGAGGAGAGGAGGAGCTTGAGAACAAAGATACTGAAAAGTAGATAATTTGTCTTGTCTTTCTACCTTGCTATTTAGTGGAAAGAAGGACAAGCACGCATCCTTGTGCTGCCAGGAGTTAGAGCCTGCAGTTGTTCCAAACAACCCCGTCGCAAAACGCGAGCGCTTACTAAACCCCGTGCTCCCTAGCTGGCGAGATACAGGTTCCCACTTAAATATTGTCACCTAGGACCCGGCTCGGAGCGGTGTCCGGCGGCCTCGCGCGCAGCCCTTGATCCCTTTGTTGGGGTTGGGGCCGGGCGCGCGGCGCATTCCGGCGCGCGGCCTCCCGCGGGCTGCTGCCCCTCTAATTGCCGTGTTGTCAGGAGGCGTGTGCCTCCGAGAGCCTTATCTGATCCCTCAGCCCAGGGCTGGTGAGCCGCTCGGATGGTGACCCCCTCGAGCGCAAACAAGCCGTGCAGGCAGCCGCCTCGAGCCGCCCCGGAGGATGATCGCGGTCGTGTGGGGGTGACGCACCCACGTCCAAGCCTTGGGACCGGCTTTGACGCCCAGCCGGAGCACCTGCCTCGGGCAGGGAGAAAGGGGCCAGCAAAGGTGAAAGGTTGGAGGCTGGTGGGATGTGGAAGGAGAGGAGGGGAGTCGAAAACAGCTGCTTGTGTCAGCACTGGGATAAGTGTGAGGAGATTAATAGTTATTTAAAGAGCAAATGGGGACATGGCATTCCGCTGTGGAATGTGAGTGTATAAATGCAGCGGAATGGGTATTCCACTGTTAGCATTTAGACAGATGGCCCCTGGACTGAATGGAATGAAAAGGATCCTTGATTCCCTTAAGGATATCTTAAATTTTAATAGGGTACTTTTTTTTTTTTTTAATTGACTTCCCAGTAGCATCTTCAGCATTTGCAGACTGTGGTGTCTTGTTAGCGCTGCCTGCTTGTTGGGCCATCTTTCTCTATAATCTTAAACAGCCTGGGATTAGAAGGAATAATATTTAAGAGAAAACTAAAACCCAGTTGTTGTTTTGCTGTCTGTGTCTGAGCTGTGTCAGGAGACCGTTTTCATCATCATCATCTTCTCATCATTCTGCTGATTAGGGAGCGTGTCTGATGCTAATCTCCATGAGAATTGAAACAACTGAGTGCTACTTCTGCCATCTTTTAGAATCCTTTAAGTCTTACAAGGGTCAGGGGGTGTGGGACGAATTAACTGAAATGATCAAAAAAATCTTTCTGACTGCATATGTGTGTGAGTTCATTTCTTTTGTTCTTCCTTTTTCGTTAAATTCAAAACTATTAACTAGCAAAAAGAACGATCCTAGCAACATATGTTCATGTTCTAGCACCTACCCTATAGAATTGTTTTCAAGGACATACATGTACCAGAAGTCCATTAAATACGTTTTGATTTGCAGACCAGCCGGTGGAAAATGAGACACAACTGTCTTGTCAAAGTTGTGTTGTTCTCTTGGAGAAAAACATCTAGTCCAGGTTTCCTAGGGACAGCTCTTTAGCTCACCACAGCATGCCAGGGTACGTTCAAGAAGTCGCAGTACCGTTGTTGGGCACTTGTTGAATCCCACAGCAACCTTGTTAGACAGGTGAGCTCTTCCTCACTAATATAAATGGGGAAACTGAGGCAGGGAGGGTAAATGACTAACCTGAGGCGACATGGAGAGTCACTGGTTCATCCAGGATTAGAACTCCATGCATAATTGCTTTTATTCCTCTGATGCCTGGAGGCCTCAGTCAAAACGGAGGCCTATTAAGTGAAGTGCTCTTTACATAGTGAGGAGCAATCCTTGCCCTGAAGACCTTACAGCCTGAAGTAGGCCAAGGGTGGAGGGGGAGGCAAAGGGTGGAGAGGTGACTTGCCCAAGGGTATGTGTGTCACTGGCAGAGCAAGGGAGAGATCCAGTTCTCCCTTCGCTCTACCCAGAGTGTCCTCCTGAAGGCTCTTCCAGCTCCCAAGATGGAGTCCTCCAGATTGTTCCTCACCAGGCCTTCTCCTCTGCAGTGTGCTCAGAGCAGCACCCTGTCCCGACTCATTCCTCCTGGAAGAATGTGCGTGCCTCTCTGAAGTCCCAGAGATACTGGGCTTCCCTCAGGCTTTTTATTAAAAATGCTATAAAATGTCAGCCTCTTGTGAAAATGAGAGAGATGAGAAAGATCTCTTCCTCAGTGGCTCAGTTTTCTAGCCACTTCTCTAGTTGGCCAACTGGGAATGCAGAGTGCTTGGATATAGGGAGGATGCTGTACCCTTGGAAAGATATTGGGCGGTTTTCCTAGAGGGATGAAATGACTGGAGAAAAATGGTGTTTGAATGGTCTCTCTCAAGCCCTGGAGAGCTCAGCAGTCAGGGACTTTGATTTTCTTTAGGTCTTGTGCACAGGGGTGAAGTGGTACTTGGAGCTTCAGTAGAAGTTGCTGGGATTCCCTGTGTGAGGAAGACTTTTAATTATGGTTTTTGGCCCTCTGACCAAGGCAGCTTTTGGCCTTTGTATGTGTAATTGTCCTGTAGCTATTCCCTGGAAAAGGGGTGGCAGCTGGAAGAAAGTAGGGAGCAGACTGGCACAAGTGTTTTGAGATGTGAGTTGGAGGCTCTGAGTGGCTGGGACGTGGTAATCCTTGGAGGAGAAGGAGATGCTTTGACCTTTGAATGGGGGAAGAGCCAGTGTCACTTCTTGCCGTGTCATCCGCTGTCTGGTTGCGCGCTGCACGCCCCGCGTGGCGAGGGCCCTGTCGCGGCGCACCGAGCCAGCCGATGCTGACGGCGCTCTGGTAACGTTGTGTGCATCTCTGCCTCCAGCCGCAGTACACGAACCTGGGGCTCCTGAACAGCATGGACCAGCAGATCCAGAACGGCTCTTCCTCCACCAGCCCCTACAACACGGAGCACGCGCAGAACAGCGTCACGGCCCCGTCGCCTTACGCCCAGCCCAGCTCCACTTTTGATGCCCTCTCGCCCTCCCCAGCGATCCCTTCCAACACAGACTACCCGGGACCTCACAGCTTCGACGTATCATTTCAACAGTCCAGCACAGCAAAGTCGGCAACGTGGACGGTAAGGGCGCAGCTTGAGTCCCGAGGCCAATAGAGGGGATGTATCGTTTGGCTTGGGCAAGAACAGAGTAGCCCGTGTTCTCTGTAGAGCATTACATGTTGCGTGCAGGAGGGAGAAATGTTTCTTGACTGCTTCACGAGGGTGTGGTGGGAATTTAACCTTCAGTAATTTCACTAAATCCCAGATGAATAAAATGTCCTGCAAAAAGGCAGTCAGCTAGAGTTTGTACATGATGAAATGGTGGCGCTCTACCTGTGCCTAGCAGATGTGCTGGAGCACTGCGCTGAGCAGGATTAAGAACAGATTCAACACTGCCCTGGGTTTTGTTAAATCCACGTGGTTTGAAATGGTGCAGAGGGCTGTGCTGATAGAGCAGGGCAGAAGTGCAGAGCAGTGGTGCTCCTTGTGCTGGCTTGCGGAGCCACGTTTCCTCTCGTTGCATCCTACCCCTCTTGCACATGGTGGGGAACCCCAGAGATGCCAGCCCTGGTCAATGCTGGTGTACTTGCACGTGTTTTAACTATTGTTATTTTTTAAGGCATTTATTGACTCTTCAGCATAGTTATTTTTATCAAAAAAAATATGAAGTTTGAAATTTGAAGGCTAGTTTTGGTGGTGATAACTTGATTTTTCATGCTGTAGGCTCAAGTGGTAGCGTGAGTGTGTCTTGGGATACAAGCACCATATGTCCTACAGTTTCTCATGCTCTGGATTAGAGATGATTGGAGATGGAGAATGTTCAGTATTTTTCCTCATCTGCTTGAGGCACTGTAGGTGCTGTGAATCATCTCACTATGGGCAATTTCCCTATGTAGTCAATGAGAATTAGTTTTGACCAACGGACACTCTCATAAGACTAGACTTAAATGTCTAAGTCGATTCTAGTAACCCCTACTGTGCCTGATAATGAAATGTGTTAACCAGACTTAAATCCTTTGTGGAAGAAACAGTGTGTATATATGTTTGTGTTTTTGAGATGTAGTGACTCTTAAAGCATAAACTCAAGTTGTAGCATTGACATATTAGGAATTGTTGTTCTGTTTTCTTTCAGTCAAAACTTTCTTATGAATAGTTTCAAAGGGGTATCCCAGTTATCCCCCTACTTTCTACCACTTCTGTCTTCAGAACTCAGGCTGCCTGAATAAGAGCACTGATTCTTTTCTGTTCCATAAAAACAGAATGCTTTACCAAAAGCTAAGTGCATTAAAATAGTGAATTTGTGTGGGTTTTTTTATTTTCTTCCTTAAATATAAGGAACAGCTTTGATCTGAAGTTTAAATACAATATAGCAGGAATTGATTAATGCTATAAAAACTTCAAGCCGTTACATGACAGAGAGCAGTAGAACCTGTGATCCTTTTTATTGTCCAAATGGAAATAGATGGTGTATGACAATAAATCACTGTTGTTTTTTTATTTGGCAACAGTAATCTTAATACATTTTTACTCTGTGGGAAAAAGGATTTTATGTCCATTCGAGAACAGATTTTCCATTTGCTTGTACATAAAGTGTGGATGATCTTGAACTAACGTGGAAATGTCTTTTCCTTTGTCTTTTCCTCTTTTTTTTTTTTTTCTTCATTCTCCTGGTAACAATGTCTTGTAATTAATACAAGTTTTCATTTCCAGG